>JAOVVH010000058.1:22983084-22997204 GCA_028566435.1 Scorpiodoras heckelii | reverse complement strand
TACATCAAGATTCTCAACAACAACATCAGGCAGTCTGCAGAGAAACTTGGCCTTGGGCACCAGTGGACATTTCAGCACAACAACGATCCAAAACACACAGCAAAAGTGGTGAAGAAATGGTTAGCAGACAAAAACATTAACATTTTTCAGTGGCCCAGCCAGAGACCTGACTTGAATCCAATTGAGAATCTGTGGAGGGAGTTAAAACTCAGGGTGATAGCAAGGAGACCCTCCAACCTGAAGGAGTTGGAGCTCATCGCTAAAGATGAATGGGCAAAAATTTAGAAAGAATCTTTAAGTCAAAATTTGCCAAGGGTATGAATAATTTCGGGCTTCACTGTATGAATTGCCAAATGGAGTTCACATGGAAATAATTGACCTACAAAATGACATTGAGATGAAAGCCAGGTCAAGAGAGAAGGACTTTTGTGGACTTGTGAATCATGAGAAATATTAATCTCTTTCATCATGTGCAATTAAGGTGAATGCCTTCTTTGGATCCTCAAATCTATGTGAGATGGCATTTTTAAAGGTGAAAATCAAAAGTAGTGCACTCTCCTAATATATGCTTATCTGACAGACTGTGTTAGATTGGCTGTGTCAAACTATACCCCATACTACAGAGCACTTGTAGATAGTGTGCAACCCCTGACATCTCACTGAGTGCCACCATGGCTGGCACTCAACTGTGCATTAATGAAGTAAGTAAACAGTTACATTTTATGTTATTGAAGGCTAAGTGTACACACACAGCTTTGTTGTTTTAAGTAGCTTAGGCTCACCGTTTAATCCAGTAGATCTTCAGTTTTCAACTGGTGATCTTTTTCATGAAAAGGTTGGTGACCACTGCTCTAGACCAACCCCTACAACTCAGCCATTTGATTGGTTAAACATCTTGTCACTCATTAGAATTCTTGATTACATAAATAATTTTTTGACATGACTATATTTATCCTTTTCCCATGGCCACACTGTTTAACATATCAACAATCACTTCAAAATATAAAACCAAGATATCTGTGACTTCATGTACACCAAATCTGTTATGAATCCAAGGAACTGTCTAGAAGTGCTACAGCCAAAAATGAGGAAAAAGCACTCATCAGATGGTGGCACTATAACGCAGTGTCACTCTTGGCATGTGGTTATCAACATAACCATCATACTTAATAACTTGTGAAGTTTGAGCCATATAAAACAATGCAGGTTGAATTTATGACACATTTACTTTACATATAGTCAGAAATCTAAATTCCTTTTGCCATTTCAATACCTTGCAAGATAGCAAAAATCCCTTTGTAATTTAAAATCAGCAACATATTCACATAGTATGCAGGTGCATCACAATAAATTAGAATATTATTGAAAAGTTTTTAAGTAATTCAATTCAAAAAGTGAAACTCATTATATAGATTCATTACACACAGAGTGATCTATTGCAAGCGTTTTTCTTTTAATGTTGATGATTATGACCTTCAACCGGTGAAAACCCAAAAGTCAATATCTCAGAAAATTAGATCATATAAGACCAATTAAAAAAAAATATTTTTAATGCATAAATGTTGGCCTACTGAAAAGTATGTACAGTACACGTAATCAATACTTAGTTGGGGCTTCTTTTGCATGAATTACTGCATCAATGCAGCATGGCATTGAGGCGATCAGCCTGTGGCACTGTTGAGGTGTTACGGAAGTCCAGATTGCTTAGATAGCGGCCTTCAGCTCATCTGCATTGCTGGGTCTGGTGTCTCTCATCTTCCACTTGACAATACCTAATAGATTCTCTATGAGGTTTAGGTCAGGTGAGTTTGCTAGCCAATCAAACACATTGATACTATGGTTATTAAACCAGGTATTGGTACTTTTGGCAGTATGGGCAGGTGCGAAGAACTGCTGGAAAATGAAATCCGCATCTCCATAAAGCTTGTCAGCAGAAGAAAGCATAAAGTGCTCTAAAATGTCCTGGTAGATGGCTGCACTGACTTTGGACTTCATATAACACAGTGGACCAAAACCAACAGATGACATGGCTGACTGTGGAAACTTCACACTAGACCTAAAGCAGCTTCAATTGTGTGCCTCTCCACTCTTCCTCTAGACTCTGGGAACTTGATTTCCAAATGAAATGAAAAATTTACTTTCATCTGAAAACAGGACTTTGGACCACTGATCAACAATCCAGTTCTTTTTCTCCTTGGCCCAGGAAAGATGTTTCTGACATTGTCTCTGGGTCATGAGTGGCTTGACACAAGGAATGTGACAGTTGTAGCCCATGTCCTGGATACGTCTGTGTGTGGTGGCTCTTGAAGCACTGACTCCAGCAGCAGTCGACTCCTTGTGAATATCCCCCGAATTCTTGAATCGCCTTTAATTGACAATGACTTCAAGGCTGCCGTTATCCATGTTGTGTGTGCACTTTACCACTCTACCACACTTTTTCCTTCCACTCAACTTTCCATTTATATGCTTGGATACAGCACTTTGTGAAAAGCCAGCTTCTTTAGCAGTGACCTTTTGTGGCTTACACTCCTTGTGGAGGGTTTCAATGACTGCCTTCTGGACAACTGTCAAGTCAGCAGTCTTCCCCATGATTGTGTAGCCTACTGAACCAGACTAAGGGACTATTTAAAGGCTTAGGAAACCTTTGCATTTGTTTTGTGTTGATTAGAGTGTTACACCATGAGTCTATAATATTATTCTAATATTATTATTATAATAATATTCTAATTTTATGAGTTACTGACTTTTGGATTTTCATTGGCTGTAAGCCATAGTCATCAACATTAAACGAAATAAACGCTTGAAATAGATCACTCTGTGTGTAATGAATATATATAATATATGAGTTTCACTTTTTGAATTGAATTGCTGAAATAAATTAACTTTTTGATGACATTAAAATTTATTGAGATGCACCCATATACTAAATCTGATATAAATCTGATGAACATCCTAGGAGGAGTATATCGAAATGTAACACATCAAAATGTACAAAATGCAAAATAACTCACTTCCTGTTGAACGTACCTAATACAGTGTATATTAGAGCCCAATACGTGTACCAAATTTGGTGCGTATAAGTAAAACTACAGTATATGCTGGGCACAAGGCTCAATGCCATACCAATGACACATGGGGGTGTTATGGAGTCCCTGTGTTACATCTGGGGCCAAGCCTCTGAACATGAATATCTGTCAAAAGGACAGATGTGCGTACCAAATTGCATGAGTCTTTTAGAAAAAAAAAATTAAGAAGAAAAAAAAATAACAATTCTTACAATAGGGTCTTGCACCTATAGTACAGCTTGAGCTGTAATAATAATCAGAACCTCTCTGATTTGTCCCCAAATATAGTGCCATTGCACACTGAGATGGATGGATGGATGGATGGATAGATAAGAAATGGCAAGGAAAAAACTCCCTGAGAAGACAGGAAGAAGAAATCCAGAGTGTAAACAGACTCAATAGGGAACCCATCCTGTACTGAGTGACACAAATTATAAATCATTATAGTGTACTGTTAGAAAGAGAAAAGTCAAACAATGCAAAGCATCCTGAATAGATATTTTATACAAGTGTAAGAATTAAAGTCCTACAATGAGCACAGGACATTATGCATGCAGAATACACTATTCAGTGTACACGTCCAGGTGAGATTATCCACTGAATCAAAAGGTAAGTTCTGGGCATAAGCAATTTTTGTGAAGTGCAAGCATATCCAGGGCAGCAGTAGGTGAATCATACACACACAAAATTTACAGGATGAATTGGCTAGGTCCAAAGTTCCAGTGGAATCAAGCAATTTCTTACCCGAAAAATGGCATTTTGAAAAGTGAATCTATAATGTAAAATCGTAAATACATCTGCTAGGGATGGGCTGTGAGGGGCCTAGCACATGACAGGTAAATCAACTGGTAAATCACCTTCACCTGTAAACCATGCTTTTAATATAACTGATCAAGAGGACAATATGAGATGAAGAGGAGACCAAGAACTAAACTTTGACTGATATTTTAGTGTCAAAACTTGCAGAAGTAATATAACCAAGAAAGTACATTGCTAATTGTCATATTCACCAATGGAATTAGGGACAGATTCAGTCTTGAAACATTTGTTTGTGATGGAATTGGTTATTTAGGGTTAACACACGTTACTGACAATGGAAGTGGCATCAACAGACAGATATCTTCTCTAGACCAGTGATATAAAGGAATTTCAGTTTGTGTATGTCCATGTAACATGAACCTGAAGCATTTTCAGTGGTCAGATATCAAACCTGGTATTTATTCAAAAACTTAACAAGATGAAAACACTTGGCCTTGATATTGCAATAAATAGCCTACAGTTTCTTTTCATTTCATTAAATCATACATAAAATGAGCCTTGTTTTTTTCAACAGTTAGGAACCACAAAATCATGTCATATGTGAATGAATATAATTATTGTTTTGAGCTTTTGTGCAGTCATGGGACCTTTTTAACTGTAAAAACTACCCCCTTGGTAGAGATTAGCTATTTTTTTTAATGGACTCCACTTTAAGAACCACTGTACTAGACCGAATTCTATCACTGCAGAGGCTAAGTGATATTTACTGCTGGTTAAATAAGAATGTTTGTAGCATTTCATTGTTCATCATGGAATTTTGATGACATGCTTAAAAATCGTCAAGAGCACTTGCAGACAGCTTTGTATTATTGTACCTGTTACCAAGCTTTCACATGTATTCAAACATATTCTCCTTAAAATTAAAGGAAATGGAAAACTTGCCTGGTTACTCAGTGTTGATTGAGTTTTAATTGTAAGCTGCCAGTGTTGTCTCTGCAATTTTTCTGCTTGACTTGTCACAGGATTGAGGAGCTCAGTAGGTGCTTATTTGCACTAATTAGTCTTCAGTGGTTGCAGCCTCTCATCTGCCTGCCAGAAGTCTCAGACATTGCCTGTTGAGGCAGAGTTGCCTGACAGATGGTTAAATCTCAAAATATTAACTTATTTTGGATCCACATCCTTATTAAGGTAAGTGCCTTTTTTCTGTGATTGCCTTAATCACCAAAGGAAGCTATTCCAACTGTATCAAAGCATGCTGCAGGGTGACTCTACACCAGACTCCCTGTCTCTGAACATTAAAGGCCCATTAATGTAACAGCATACCAATCCCCTGACATTCAGTGAGTAGGCCTTATTATGATGGAGTCTTTCCAAAACTCTCAATTACTAATTATGAATAATTGAGTTCAGTTGGCAATTGAGAAATATAAAGCAAAAAAGATATGTTAATTTTTTACTAAGCAAACAGTAAATTTTTTTCATGTTTCTTTGAATGCCTTTCTCCATATATTTATGTTTGCTTAGAGTTGCATAGTAGGGACGGTGTGTGTGTGTACGTACATGTGTGTACATGCTTGTCTGTGCCATGCATATACAGTATGCACAGTACCATAGGTTATGTAATAAACCCATCTCACAACACTGCTACAGTAGGCTGTTATTTTACTGGGCCAGGCCTGTGCCTTAGGGGAAAAGAAGATTGCACAGACATTACTATTTTTATGTCAATCCACGGATGATCTCAAAAATAAGAAAGAAAGAAAAACTAACAGCTCTTGACTTCACAGATCTGCCATTAACATGGCACCTCAGAGGCTAGTCCACCAGGTTTGCATGATGGGTTTAGCATTTGGGGAACAAATCATGGGAACATGAAGCTGTGAGGAGGAACTACACTCTGGATGGACACATACATACTCAATCACATCTGAGGCAATTTAGCACAGTTCACTGGCTTACCGGATAACTCCAAGGAAACCCACACGGGCATGGGGAGAGAATGAAAAACACCATTAAGGAAGTAACCAGAATTAATTATCAATTGCTAATGGCTTTGCCAGGATGCCACCAATTATACAACATGCAATCCTTAAAATGGTATTCACAAAATATGTCCAACAAGATCCAGGTTTGGGTTCCCTCTATATAACATGCCATGGTTGTGTAATAATAATATGCACAGTATCTTATTTTAGCAGATAGTCATGCTGAAAGTCATGTAACTCCAATGGGTTCATTTCTTTCTCATAATTCTAAGGACATCAGACTCTGAAATCCACACTTCCCTAATCATGTATCAGCACCCAGTTTTTCCGTTGAAGTCATTCTGAGGTATGAAAGCCCAATGTGCTGCTGGTAGACCACACATATATATTTGTGGCTTAAAAATAGACCCAGAAACATGTCTGGATCCACACGATGTACAACCCAAATTGCTTTTTCTAAATATTAGTGTAATGTTAGTACAAATGAATTTAGATTTTGTTTTACTTTCAAAAGACCTCAAGTTTCGAAATTGAATTTTGACTCATTCTTTATTTTCCTTCAGCTCCTAAAGTGTTGAAAAACACTGCACAAATTCAGGACTGTCTCTGTTTCTCGTCAATCATTTCAGCTTGCAGAGCAGCATTCCCTTGACCTTTGGGGATATCAGCACCATGGCATTTTTCCATCCTACAAAAAAGACAGGAAAATATTTAGTAAAGAGAAAAGCACAACAGAGGTAAATTGTGCCAGCAGGTATTGCCAGTGGAAAAAAAAGTTCCAAAAGTAACTCAGCCAACACATTTCTCTTCACAGGACACGACCTGCTCACAAACTGACCACAATTACACAAAATGGCTGTGTTCGCTTCATCTTCATAATTTCCAGTGAAGTTGTAATTCCCAGTTGAGTAAGTGTCAGCATTAAGAAGGCTGAGAGGAAATGGACAACGCCTTGTGCTATTTAAAGACCAAAGTATTCCAGGTCCATTTTCAAAATGTGCCTTCTTTACCATGCCAAGCATTTACCAAAAGTCCCTGGAGCAGCCACCTGATACCACACCACGCCAGCCCTCCCACTAAAATGAGACAAACACCAGTACATGTTGCACTGGTGCATTTAAGATCAAACATGCACATTCAGCAGCAACTAAAATAAGAGTGAATTTAGATTCAATGTGTAGTGTTATAAATAAAATAAGTTGCCAGGAAAAAAATATGGATGGACTTCAGTCATGTAGCAGGCTCAAATATTGTCACTGTGTTGACCAGAAAACAGTCACCAAAAACACAACCCTTTTCTTGTAGTTCAATTGAAATTGTCCTGGGACCCACTGGGATCCATTAAGAATAGTCAGGGTGCCTGTGATTTTTTTTATACTACTACAGAGTTTGTAATTAAATATCCATAATTATCCAAAATATTATATTTATTTTTTAGTAATTATAGGTATTTACCTATTAAAGCTCAATAACTCACAAACAAGTATTCCTACAAATTATGCCAATTTGAGTCTATTTTTTGAGTCAATGGACATTTATTGGATAAAAAGCTTGTTTATGCTTCCACTAAACAACTAACATTTTATTGCACACATTTTAACAATTAGCACAATACTTTACATGTGTAAATAATGAGCCTAACATTTGAATTAAAGTTGGATTATAGTTTTTATAAATCTGTGCTGAAGGGGTCTTGGAATTGTAATTTACCGTTTAAGGGGTCCCTGTCTGCAAAAAAGTTTATAGATTATAATACACAAATTGCCCCCATGCTATCAGGCCTGTCTTGGGCCATTCATTCATCTTTAATAACCATTTTTTATTTGAGAGTGGATCCAAAACCTATCCCAGGAACATTGGGTGCTGTACAGGTGGGAACAAACCTTGAATGGGACACCAGTCCATGACAAATCATCTTGAGTAAATCTCGTGAAAATTAATGCCAGTGATGTGTTTAAAGACTGACTATAACATATTGATTTAGACATTTTGTAGAGATTGTTTGGATAAAAGTAACATATATCTGATTTAAGTTTCTCAGTTTAATTATCTCCAGACCTAGCCATCCATCACCTTTCATGATCACAATCATAGAATCCTGCAGCAGCACCACACAAATATAACTACTACCATAGAAATGAAACCTTATAATTCTATGGGATTTATGTTGTGTGCATGAGTGGAAATGGTCACAGTGTTTTGTACTGTGTTAAGTTTGTGGTAGTTCTGAAAAACAGGTTCTACATTCAGAGTTTTGTCTCATGCTGGTAGACAAAATGAGCTGTGGTGCTTTTGGCCAGCAGTGCTAGTGAGAGGGCTTTAATGGCTGCCTCTACAGGGCACAGAGTGCCTGTGTTCTGCATGAGCTCTGGCCAACTGCTCACCACTGCCTACTCCCTCACCCATGTTTGGGATGTTTCACTCTGCTCTGGCACAGGTGGTTCATATTTAGGTATGAAAGCTCTATATATAGCTTTCAAAAACATAAGCCAGGTGTATTTTTTTTCTAGAAAACAAAGAGGCTAATATAGAGCCAGACAGAGCCTGCTCCACTTTGCTGGGTCTGTTTGATGAAGAGGAAAGATATGAACAAGTGATATCTGGGGCAGACTGATTTTTATCAAAATGGATGGGGCACATGGCCCGGTCTAGGTTTATATGGAATCAATATTACTATTGATGGGTAGTGCTAAGATACATGACGGGGTAGACAGGTCACTAGCCTGGTTTCCATATATGAGCTATGTGTTTTTTATTCATAGTTGTCCAGTAGACATGGTGGTATGACACATCTCAATGCTGTAATTATAATCACACTGGCTGTATGTTGGTAGAAACATTTTTACAATGTGGACTGATTAGTTACAGTCAATCTTTTCAAGAGCCGGAAAAAACAACAACAAAAAACCCAGATGATCGTTCAGCCTAAACTATCATATCTTTATGCACTCCTCTTTTCTGCTACACATAATCACCTCAGGTACAAATCAGGATCGGAAACATACACATTTACATTTATACTGACGGCATTTAGCAGACACACTTATACAGAGCAACTTACAGAAGTACTTTGAAGGCTCTAACTATAAATGCATCTTTGATACTGGTTCACTAGGTCACTAACCAAGTGTACTGTCAGTCTAAAAACTCTGTTGGGGAGGTTATAAAATATTGTAAGAAAATCACACAGACAACACACTTTTTTTTTAAAAAAAGTGCTAATTTATATACTTCAGGAATAGGTAGGTCTTTAGACATTTGAAGACTACCAGTGACTCGGCTAGTGGAAGCTCATTCCACCCCAGAACTGCTTTTCTTGTATCCTGAGAGATGGTAAGACCAGCACTAGAGGATCAGAGGCTGCATGGTGCAGTGCAGGGATAAATGTATAGCATTTACCTCATGCTTTGTTTTCCATCCAAGGTAAATTACAGTTAATAGACAATACAAGTGAGTAGTTGAGGGCTAAGGGCCTTGCTCATGGGCCCAACAATGGCAACTTGGCAATACTGTGATTTGAACTCATGACCTTCCAATCCATAGCCAAATACCTTAACTACTGAGCCACAACTGACATAATTTGTATTTAGATCACAATCTATATAGATCGCATATAGATCACAATCCTCCATAATTTACAATTTGGAGTATGGAATGTAGCTTCAACCCACAAGACTGCTTATAGAATCACATTTCCCAATGTCTGTAATGTAATGTCTGTAAAATATGCTTTTGTTAGTCAAAACACAAACACAGTTTTACAGGTCAGGTGCTGCAGACACTGCTGCCCCATGTACCTATTTTTAAAACATCTCTTTCAAATATTTAGATGGATGTATTATTCCTTGGGAACTGCAGCAACGAACAGTGAAACATGTGTTCAAGAATTCCGGCAGACTGCTTTTGGTCAAAGGAAACATTTCGGAAATACTGTGCCGGCCGCAGAGGGCATTCCGCTGGTAGTCTTTGGGAGATGATTCCCAGAGGTTATTCACTTTGTCAGACCACACCACTTTGCCCACTTCCACCCAGTACCTCTAAGGGTTTAGTTAATGCTACAGCTTGACAGCGGTGGACAGATCAGCTTGTGCATGCCTGAGCCGAGGTTCATACAAAATTAAAAGTGATTCCTCTCCCACTGGCCACGTTACAGGAGTCTGACTGAGATGAGGCTCTGTTAGAGCCGCAGAGGCACTTTTCAGGAAATTTGCTCTCCTTCTGTTCCTAGAGAATAGATGTCGGGTTGGATTTTATTGCAGGGTGCAGCCTTCACCAGGCTGGCGTCAGGATCTCATGTCAACCACATGCCTGATCTTGATCCAGAAAGCTGAAAATAAGTATTGTTATTCCTTTGCAGACTTCTCTGCTTTAACTCGATGGAAGGGAGATTTTGATATACAAGTCATTCGTAATTGCCCCTTTCATTACATTTATATATACTCTGTATCTCCTTTTCTCCTTTTGAAATTTAACTTGTAACCTTTTAGTCATTGACTCTGTTAGTACTGTCCATTATTCGTGTGCAGCACATAAATGAAAAGACTGAGAAAATAAAAACACTGAGTAAATAATTTAGAAAATCTGTGATAAAGTCTGTATGGCCATGGTAGAGTGAAGGCTGGCTTCAGTATTAAGTTGTGCTTGTGATAGGTCTGCTGACTGCTGTCTGGCATTGCTGTAGTCAGAAGGGTGTTATGATCCCTACTCAGACTACCTATCCCACCCTGTCTAATTCAGGTCATTAAAGCTTTCATATTTGCTTGAAAGGAGCAGCATTAGATTACATAGCGCTCAGAAGACCTTCAGCTTTTTTTTTTTAAACCATGAATAAAATTGGATATCTATATGGAGAAATTTGACTGAATATCACATCAGTTTATTCTATTCAGTTGTTAGTTATGAGCTTGTTAAAACTGCCTCTGTCAGTATTCACTAGTATATGGCAAATACAATGTGTGTATGTGTTAATATGGGCATGTTTTATTACTTCATGGGGACCACATGGTATCCACAAAGAGATGAAGTTTGGACCTTGTGGGGACATTTGGCTGGTCCCCAAAAGGAAAATGCAGCTTTTACGTATGCTCATCAAGACAGAAATGTTTAATTATAGTATGAAAGTTATCAATCAGAAGAATGTAATATTGATTTCCAGTGATGTTTTCTTCTATGGACAAATGAAGGCAATCCATGCCAGTAAAAGAAATAAGCATAACAGAGATGCTGATTTTCTTTAAATTTGTCACTCACCTGTCTAGACTACATAATGCAAATATTACATACTGCAATTTTTTTATTTGACAGATTTACCAAATACTACCCTCAAAACATAAAGCAGCATGGCTGTTTTTGTGGATTTACCACAAGATGCAAAAGACAAGTAAACATAAAGTATAGGTAGATTACTGTTTGTTTAAAAGTATATAAAACATTTTTGGCACAGAATTTGTTGAACAGGTGTAATTTGTGCCAAAGAGATAAAATGAAGAAAGTGTAGAAGACAAAGAAAATGTTCCTGATTTAACCCATAATGTGTGTGAAACCTGCTAACATAGATGTGCATGGCAGTAGAACCACAGGGGCGACCACTGACGACGTATATAAAATGGATTCATGGATAAAGGTGTGGGAAACTTTCCTACTCAACCTGTCTACTACTAATACATCTGTGACAGGTGAAATTCTGAAAGAATTTCAGAAACATTAGATGTACCACGGAACACCATGAAGGCCCTCCTCAACAAGTGGAGAAAATGGAGCACCACAGTGACATAACCAAGAACAAGACATCGTTCCAAAAAGGACGACAAAATTTACTAGGGAGACCTAAAGCCAAAAGTCCTATGGCAACATTAAATGAGCTGTAGGAATATCTGGCAAATATGGATTACTCTCTGTATGTGACAAACTCTCATATTCTTCAGATGTCTGGGCTTTGGGGTAGTGTGTCTAGACGGAAGCCCATTCTCACAAAAAAAAACCCAAACAACCAAGCCCAACTAAATCACTACAAACCATGTGGCCAAATGTCTGATGAGATCGATTCCAAAATGTATAATAATTTCATAATGCCAGAAGGTTTGTTTGGTGCAAAAAAGCACATCACCAAAACAACACTATGGTGAAGAATGGTGGTGGCAACATCATTTACATTTATGTCATTTAGCATCATGCTTTTGAATGATTTTCTTCAGCCAGAATTAGGGCTTTTATCAAGATGTAGGGAATCATGAATAGCTACAAACACCCATAGATTTTAGTACAAAACATTTAGGTGTCTGCTATAAAGCTGAAGATGAAAATGAATTTCACTTAATAGCAGGATATTGACCAAAAGTATACATCCAAATGAACAAAGGAATAGCTTTGTGTTTTTGTATGGCCTAGCCAGAGTGCAGACCTGAAAATAAAATCTGTGTGGTGACCTGTGGGGGCATTGCAATTGTAGTTTTGCACTATGCTCCTGAAGGCATTCTATTTTGTCCCAGACATAATTTTTTTTTGTAAAAGAACAATATGCTTGCCCCAGTCAACCCATTGTAAATGGGAAGGCCACCAAATCAACTTGATTTTATTTGAAGCCTGAATTTCTAACCAGTAACTTAAAATAATTTAGGAGGCAAGACAACTAAGCAAACTTCATGAGCAGTCATCTCCCTGTGTCTGCCTGTGGGCTTGACTGCAAAAGCCATGCAAACATGCAGACTATTGCAAAATTATGTTTATTTTTGATTCCTTGAAAATTAAGCCCACGATACAGTAAATGAGACTCATATAATGGTACTCTGTAGAACAATTTCTGATTCTCAGAAAAAAAGAAGTCATCTTTATAAGGCCATCCAAAGTAGATGTGAACTAAAAATGACAACAAAAGCTGCATTATAGTTTATGGCAGTGGAGAAACTACATGCTGAGCTGTTACCTCAAGCTGGCAACCACCCCACATCCCTCACTCTCTCTTTTTCTCTCTTTCTCTTGTACTTTAGCATAGGACAGGATATTTAAGGGTACAATGCACTGTTTACCTCTGGGTTTTGTTTACAAATAAAGGATGTCATAGCAACATTGTCCATGACCTTTTGTTTATTACATTTATGTCCTCATTCCCACGGTTGTTCTAAGTAAAAAATGGCAGGGTACAAGACAGAAAGAGAGAGAAAGAGGATACAGTGGGTGGTGGCAGGGTGACTTGTAAAAGCACTGAGTCTTTATTGCAGCTGACAGTAATGATGTTGACAATGTCAGTGGCTGGTGGCATTACACCAGCGGGAGTCAGCGTGCTTGGGGTGGTTTGGCTAGTCACCTTGTGAACAGGTCCAAAGCCCTCTCCCACATTAACAGCCTTTTCACTCTGCTGCATGTGTGGCCCATGCCAGATTCAGACACTGCTTCACAAGGCCGCAGTGCTGCTGGAAATTACGTCGTCACTCTGAAAATACCCAACCCTGCTCACTTGGCCCTTATACATGGCTGCATCAGATCAAACTCTGGATTCTGCTTCTGAAGCCACTGCTTCCTAACCTTCCTCTGCACTCTGACAACTGCCACAAATTTCTCAAGGCCATGGTATTGCTCTCCTTCTTTACCCAGAAAAACAGTGTCAATTTTTGGCATTCACATTTTTTCTTCTGTTAACAAAAGTCTTAAAATAGAATATCTTTTACATTTGTGGAACCAATAGCATCAGCTTCATAAATAAATATACATGAAATTGTATAAAGTAGATGCTGATTTTTTTTCCTATCCCATGTAGATTCACATTAAAATTGTATCAAGTGATTGCATTTGGCAAAATGCACCTTTGATTTAATTTGCATTGAGGCTAATTTATTTAAGTTTACTTCACTGATACAACTATAACATGTTATCATGAGTGATAACGTGAAATATAAAGCAAACACACACACACACACACTGTGTGTGTATATACTCTATATTGCCAAAATGCATATGAACTTGAGTGTCATCCATTCGTAATCCATAGGGTTTAATATGATGTTTGGTTTAATATGATCGGAACACCTGAATTCAATGATTTGACTGGGTGAGTGAATACTTTTGGCAGAAGAGTGTGTGTGTATATGTATGCATGTGTGTGTGTGTGTGTGTGTGTGTGTATTGTGAGGAAAATAAGTATTTGAACACCCTGCGAATTTGCACGCCCTCCCACTTAGAAATCATGAATAATGGGGTCTGAAATTTTCATCTTAGGTGCATGTCCACTGTGAGAGAAGTAATCTAAAAGAAAAAATCCAGAAATCACAATGTATGATTTTTAAATAATTTATTTGTGTTACTGCTGCAAATAAGT
>JAOVVH010000058.1:22967221-22981980 GCA_028566435.1 Scorpiodoras heckelii | reverse complement strand
TATAGAGAGAGAGAGAGAGAGAGAGAGAGAGAAGATAGAAATTTTTTTGAGATTTCGGCAAATTTGTGAAAAAGGAAAAATAGTAGTCAATTCAGTTGATTGGACATGATATGGAAATACACACTCCTGTCTATACACCATGTCTCACAGCTGACAGTGCATATTAGAGCAAAAACCAAGCCATGAGGAGGAAAGATTTGCCTGAAGATCTCAGAGACAGGATTGTGAGTCACAGATCTGGAGAATTGTACAAAAATAATTTGCTGCTCTTAAAGTTCAAAGGAGAATAGTGGCCTCCATAATTCTTACATGGACGAAGTTTGGAACAACCAGGACTCTTCCTAGAGCTGGCCGCCCCACCAAACTAAGTAACCGGGGGAGAAGGGCCTTAGCAAGAGAGGTGACCAAGAACCCGGTGGTCACTCTGTCAGCTCCAAAGATCCTGTGTTCAGATGGGAGAAACTTCCAGAAGGTCACCCAACACTGCAACACTCCACCAATCTAGGCTTCATGGCAGATGCCAGACAGAAGACTCTCCTTAATAAAAGACAAAAGAAAGCCTGCCTGGAGTTTGCAAAAAAGCAAATTAAGGTCCTTCAGATGCTGTTTTGCAAACTCCAGGTGGGCTTTCTCGTGTGCTTCTGTCTTCTGTACTTGAAATACTTTTCATTTCATGCCTATGATGAGACCCCATACAATAAGACTCAACCAAATTGGGTTCAAAATAGTAACGGAAAGTTACTCATGTACACAGTTAAATTTTTTTTATCATATTCAATACCGTGACACAGAAATGAGTCCTGTGACTCTTAACTTTATGTTAAGAGAGGTCCAAATGACATACATCTAAGGGATACTGACTCAAGACAGAATTAACACAGGCAAAGTGACTCAGGTTTTGAATAATCATTACTCAAATCTGAGTAACCAATGACTGAGTGACTGATGCTAGTGTGACTCAAATTTACTGGATAATGAAAGTGATTACTGAACAACATAATCTGACCTAAAATGCATGTGTTATACTTTTTGGTAGGATTAAAATGTCTTAGAAATGAAAAGAAAAGAAAAGAAAACATCACACACCCTAATCATGCAGGTGTCACTGGGAACCTGTCAGTTAAGATGCCTATTAAAATGTGTCTATTAAAGCACCTTTCCATAAGATAACACTTCAGACATTTATGGTGGTGGTCTGTTTATGTATGTATCATGACTGTATTACTGTTTAATCGATTGTATTGCTATTTACAAATGCATATGCAAGAAAGGTTCTTTTAGTATACTCTATTAATGCTTTGTAACAGTCTGCAAATTACTGGACTGGTGGTATTAACCATTGACTAGGCTAAATTTTAATTATGTCTTAAATGCTTACATCATGCAGTCACTCCCTTAGGTTGTAACAGACTATATTTAATGTGTGTCACTGAAGCCTAGGAAACACTGGAACATGCTGCTTCCTATTTAAAAGATTAATCACGCAGGATGTATTTTGTGACTGCTAGGATGCTTGAACCATAAAACAAACCATGTTTTTGATATTACCAACATACAGCAAGTTGATGTTTTAGTATAAAATTAGGGCAGGAAAGGAATATAGCAGTGCTTACTTGTCTGTACTGGGCAGTGAAGTTGTTCTCTTTTAAATTTTGCAGATTTGTGCATATAGAGTACAGTATTTTAAAACACACAGTCAGAACCTCTCAGAACTTGGCTGTATTGTTCCTGGAATTTTGGCTTCTTTTCATGTCCTTGTATGACACAACAAAGTAGAGACAATAATAGGCACTATTCCTGGTGTGACACAGATCTCTTGGTGACTTGGCTTCTCATTGCTTCAAATGCACTCATTGAACCCATTAGCTAAGTGTCAGTAACTGCACAAAAGAGGTTAATTAAGTGTTACAAGGACCAGCTCGATTATTTTCTGGTGCCCGACGTAGTGACCAAAAAGGTCTTGTGAGGTCTTGCAATTCATTCAAGTTCCATACATTTTGAATGCTGTGAGGAAACATTTGTAAAATAAATGACGTAGGTTACACATTGATGTCAGTCACTCTCATCCATCTTCTATGGCAAATAAAAATGGGGTATTTTGTGACATGAAACTGAAGTGAGGTACACAGTCACCGCATGACCCTATGTCACACTGGTCACCTCTGAAACTAATCTTAGATCCCTGTTTACTGATTTCTGTATTTGTTCAACTCTGACCTACTGGGATAAAGGTTCTGCAGTGTTCTGCTTCCAGGACTCTACCTCATCACTGGCCAATATTAATCACTGCCTAATGAGGTGGGTGAAATTTTAGACATGGGCTGTGGACCCCCAACAGCTTGAGCTCATTAAGCAGTAACAGAGGACTGTATGCATGGCCGGCTTTTCTCCCTCCCTGCTGGGTCTGAGTCACTGGGCAGTGCCCAAGCCAAGGGCATCGTGATTCAGTGATGCTTCAGATGGAGCCTGCTTGATGTTGTCCACCCCACCCCCATCCCTATTCCACAGAGCAACTGCGTCACCCCTATTCAGGCTGAGATAAGTGCTGTCAGGGTGGACTAATTATGGCGGTGAGTGACACAGGCAGGCAGGCATTAGCCTCCTTCCTCCTTTATATACACAGATTCCGTATAAGTTTGGAGGAAAAGAAAGAATGAGAGGCAGAGAGAGAGAATGAGAGAGAGAGAGAGAGAGAAAGAGAGAGAGAGAGAGAGAGAGAGAGAGAGAGAGAGAGAGAGAGAGGAAAGCACCAGAAAACGTTAGAGCCATATAGAAAATGCTTAAAAAATTCTAATGGAGCCAGCTGCTCTTTGAGCTAGTTCGCCCCGCCATCTCGCCTAACCCTGCTCTCCACTAACACCTCATCCATTTCAGATCCACACCGCCCACTAATTTTGCTCTCCACTCTCACATAGTGCTTTCCTCTCCCAGACTTTGCATCTAGCACCATCTCTCCTCCTTTCCCCACTGTTTGATGTGGTCTGTTTTGTCAATGAGTGATGGCTGGAGATTGTGAGAATCCTCTCCAAGGTGAAACATGTCCTGTCTTTAAAGTCACTTCAGTAAGCCTGCAGAGCCAGGAAAAGACGAAATGGCACAGCAGAGGAAGTGGGATGCATCTGATTCTTCTCTGATGTTCCTAGCAATCCGCCTACATGTCTATACTTCTTCAGTGATCTAGAACTTCCAAACATTATGTTAAAGCTAAGCATGAGGAGATTAACCTAGAAACTCCCACAATGTCTGTACATTCTGAAGTGATATGTTTAAACAGAGAACAGCAAACTGATAAAGCAACAGCAAATGCCTTTTCCCTGTGCAAATGGGCTCCTTGTTTTTCTCTCGGTCTTATTAGATAAAGAGTACTTCACTTCTCCTTCTTAGTATTCAGAGATTCTGGCTCCCATCACCTCACTTTACTAAAGCTTGGGTCTTCAGATTATTTTGTGGTAAGTATTTGCTTGAATAACCCATGCTTACACTGACTTGATATGACGATTAGCATGACCCCATAAATGTATGAAATGTATCAGGAATGAGAGTAGGATTAACATCTGAACTCCCTTTGATAGCTTGTTTACAGTTTTGGCACCCTGGTAATCACCTGTCAGACATATTGTATAAAATATGTACAGGAAAAATGTGTGGAATTAAATACAAACTGTAGAATGTGGAAGTGAGCTGCCAGGCACTTGGCTGTCTTTGTTTAATGATTGGGTTTTTACTGTGGTATTTGAGGGAAGTTTTAAATACAGGAACACAAGAAAGGAATGTTAAGTGATGGGCGGGTGGAGAGTGATTAATCTCTTGTGATTTAATGTGTTGATTTTGCTAAAGATGCAGCGCGGTCTGTCATGCAACCAGCACTTACAAAATGCAGTGTTTACATCAATGAACAGCATTTAAGAGACCAATTAGATGTTTCTTTTTATCTTCCTGTATATCTCTGTAAACTTAGACTATTCAAACATTTCTTACCATCTATTATTAAACCTTAGTTAGCACTTTAGTGTTAAATCTCGCTCTCTTTTTTTTAATAAAGGCAAAAAACTGGTTGCCCCTTCTCAATATATAAAGATTTAGATTCACTAAACATTTTATCGGTTGTACACTAAAACAATGATTTGAATTTATTTTTTCTGCCAGAAAGAGCACATTCACACATTTTTGCATCTATTAAAACTCACTGGGAAAAAGCCAGAAATTGTTTTTTTTTTTTTCCCCCACTAATATACTATAACACCTCTACTTCACCAAAATGATGAGGAAATGTTTTTATTTCCATTTCAATGTTGCCTAAGCTTTCCGGAAACATCACACTAGTAAATGTAGTCATTCTGCCTTTAAAATCTAAAACCTTGCTAGCTATGTGTGATTTTCTCATGCAATAAGTGTCATTTTTGAACAATTTGTTGGATACTGAAATGGAGATAAGCCATGGCATGCATGGCTGTTAAAATGTCTGCAATCTGTACATACTCTGTACAGATGATGGCCTAATTAAAAGGCATTAATATCAAGAAATTTAGACAACAGAAGTAACTGTATTAATAAGCAATTATTTACATATGTAGCATGATCAGAATTCAGTTAGATGTTTAAATATTGTGATTAACTTTTACCTCGGGTCATAAGCCTGAGATAGATGTGGATGATACTGATAATTAAAATTATGATAATCCATTTACCATTGTAAACTACAATGTATGAAAAAAGCTGTGTGGACACCTGACCATTACACCTATACGTGGGTCTTCCTCAAACTGTTGCCACAATGTTTGATTCATACAATAGTCTACAATGCATTTGTATGCTGTAGCATTAAGTAAGAACTTAGAACTTAAGACACTGTGCACAAAAGCAAGATCCATAAAGACATCATTGGCCAAGTTTGGTGTGGAAGATCTCAAGGGGCCTGCATTGAACCTTGACTGATCTGAATACCTCTGAACATTTTTGGAATGAATTGGGATGATTGCAAAATTCATAGGAATTCTAATGGTCGTCTTGCTGCATGCTGAATGTTCAAGTTCCCACAGACATGGTCCAAAACCTGTTGAAAAACCTTTGCAGAAGAGTGGATGTTTAATACTAAGCTACTACTTAAAAAAGTATACAAAATGATATTTTATATTATTGGACTATTTACATACACGTGTAAATCTGTAACACTTAAATGTAGAGGAATGGGAATGTATTTCAGAGTAATTTAATTCTTTAAATGCAGTTTTCCCCCTTTTCACATTTAGAATAATAGCAATGATAACCTGTAGTGCCTACTTTACTTTAGAGACTGGGAAATACACTATATAGACAAAAGTATTTGGACACCTACACATTATGCCTACAGAACATTTATTGACATTCCATTCTAAATCCATAGGCATTAATATGGAGTTACCCCCCCACATGACCACACCTGCAGCTATAACACCTTCCACTCTTCTGAGAAGGCTTTCTACAAGATTTTGCAGTGTATATGTGGGAATTTCTGCCCATTCATCTAGAAGAACATTTGTGAAGTGAGACACGGATGTAGGACAAGAGGGCTTGGCTCACAAACTCCTTTCTAGTTAATCCCAAAGGTGTCCGACGGGGTTGAGATCAGGGCTCTGTGTGGGCCAGTCAAGTTCTTCCACACCAAACTCACACTACTGTGCCTTTATGGAAATTGATTTGTGCACTTGGGCGCAGTCATGCAGGAACAGATAAGGGCCTTCCCCAAACTGTTCCCACAAATTTGGAAGCATACAACTGTCCAAAATGTCTTGGTATGCTGAGGCCTTAAGATTTCCCTTCACTGTAACTAATGGGTCTAGGCAAACACCTGAAAACAACCACATAGCATTATCCCTCCTCCACCAAACTTGGACTCCACAATGCAGTCAAGCAGGTAATGCTCTTTAGTGAGGTCTGTAACTCTGCAGTTATCAAGACAGCAGAGTGTTGGTGACTATTATGCACTATGCACCTCAGCACACAACGACACCACTGTGTAACTTCACATGGTCTGCCACTTCGTGGCTGAGTTGCTGTGGTTCCTAATTGCTTCCATGTTTCAGTAATACCACTCACAACTGATTGTGGAATATCGAGGAGGGAAGAAATTTCATGAACTGACTTGTTGCAATGGTGACATCCTATTACAGTATCACACTCAAATTCAGT
This sequence comes from Scorpiodoras heckelii, assembly GCA_028566435.1. NCBI lineage: Eukaryota > Metazoa > Chordata > Actinopteri > Siluriformes > Doradidae > Scorpiodoras > Scorpiodoras heckelii. The sequence continues at coordinate 22,975,812 of JAOVVH010000058.1, read as the reverse complement.
GAGCTCCTTAGAATGACTCATTCTTTCACAAATGTTTGTAAAGGCAGACTGCATGGCTAGGTGTTTGATTTTGTACACCTGTGGCAATATGACTCCATGAAACTCCTGAATTCATTGATTACAAGGTGTGTCTGAACACTTTTGTATATAAAGTGTTTAAAAAATTGACCATGTAAATGGTTTTCCCAGACCACCACACATATACTGTATATGTTGCTGTTATTTCTATCAGACATAGATATGGATATAAACAAAATCCCAATGCTGACTTTTTTAGCGTTGTAGTTCATTGCATATTCTCTGTTGAACTGGCTGCAGATTTATATAATCAAGACTGGGTGAAGCCAGGCCTTAAAAAGAATGGAAAGTAAACACAGCCACATCAACTCAGATTTACTGCAGCACGTTTACTCAAGGAAGTAATCACTTTCAAGTGAAAAGATGGATCCAGCAATCAGCACCACACACTTAAAACGGCAGAAACACTTTTTATCGTTGGTGCATTAAGACTGCATAAGTCTGAACTCACGAATGTAGCACACAAAGAGCTGCTTGTAGCAGGTCGGGTGGCCAAATGGACTTCCATTAAAGATTCCAAATGATTAATTCCCATAAGACCTAGAATGGAAGACTTCATCTCAGAAGGTGTGCCTATGTCCGAGGGTGGCATATTTCAGTGCCATGCATTGTGTGTTTCCCTGGTTACACAGTCTCCAAGGTAGCAGGTGCTTGGAAATGGGTGAAAATTTTCAGCTGCTGGAATGCAGCCTTGAATCAATGTGTGTGAGAAAGCAGGCATTGTTGGCATCACATTCTGTGGAGGTGGCATCCGGAGACATACTGCTGATTTTCCATTAGTGTGGGCAGAGGTGCCGTTTCATTTCCTCTCTTTATCAGGGGTACTGCTTTATTCACTGTCTTCATCAGCTTATATCAGACAGAACAAAAAAGTTCACATTACATTATTATAGAATAACCAAGATAAAATTTTTTTTTTTTAAATTCACATTTCACAAGTTCACGGTGATGCACATGGCAAATAGTTATATGTGTTTTCTTAGCCTCAGGACAGGGGCTAGTCTATATGGGAACATAAAATTTTTATAAGGCAGGGATCTATCATTTTTATGGTATTATTAATATTATTTTTGTGAGAGCTCTGGGCAAGATGTGTTTACAAGATTTGTGCTCATTTTCGGAATGGAGCTGAGGGTAGGTTTTACTGGAAGGCATGTTATCATTCACATATTGAAATCTGTTTTAACTGTACATAATACAGACAGCATGGTGGCACAAGGGTGTAATTACTGCCTCACACCTCCAGGGTCCCTGGTTTGAGCCTGAGCTCAGGCTACTGTCTGTGTGGATTTTTGCATGGCGAGGGCTATAAACATTAACAGACTATAAGGTACAAACTCTGCACATGTTGGGGGCCGAAATCTCAGCCTTATCTCAGGCTTAAACTCTTTCTAGGCTCACTTTGAAGCAACGAGCATTAGCACTCAAAGTCAAATTTATTTCTATAGGGCTTTTTACAATGGAGCATTGCCTCAAAGCAGCTTTACAAATTACCTATTATCTAGACCCAAACCCAATTTGAGCAAGACGGAGCGACAGTGGCAAGGAAAAACTCCCGAAAAATTATAAGAAAGAAACCTTGGGAGGACCCAGACTCAAAAAGGGACCCAAACCTCCTTGGGCAACTGAGCTGCTGTACATAAAATAGTTTAAATAGACAGAAGATAAATATAAAATAAACAGAGAGAACATACTTATAGAAAACATAATAATTAAAGTAAAATATGATATGTAAGCTTATAGATTAAAGATAATGCAGTCTTATGGACAGTATAAGAGTAAAGGATATGAGAATATAAGAATCTGCAATTTCAAGTCCAGTGCACAGAATCATTGTAGGATCTGTGCACAGCAGGAAAGGTTGATTGATAAGGCACACACAGTCAATCATGCAAAAGCACTAGCATTAGCAACTAGTTACCAAGCTAAAGCAGTGGAATAAAGTTTGCCCATTGAAAATGCTGCTGTTGAGAGAGCAGAATGCCCAGAAAAAGTCATGGAATATGATGGCAGGTGAGCCTTCTGGAGGGTATGGAAAGCTGCTTGCCCAGGCAAAATCTAAGGATATGTCTTCAAGACCTGCACTGATGAACTAGCCCCAGCCCTGTACCTGGCACAAGTCAGCATTTACCGACTACCACCTAATAGCATTCACCTCAATAGAGAAGTGCTTTGAATGGCTACTCAAGGACTTCATCTGCTCCTCCCTACCAAAGAACCATGCAGGTAAGATTGATTATGCCAAATTAATCGTAGTTGTAAATAAATCACTGATTGTGTGTGCATGGTGCCCTGCAGTGGACTGGCATCCCACCCATGTTGAATTCTGCCACTTTGTGTATAGTGTGTATATACTGTATAGTGTTTATACAGAATTGATGGCTAGATGACTAAATCAGAACATCTCCAAAAGGCAGGTCTTGCAGGGTATTTTGCAGTGGTTAGTGCCTACCAAAAGTAGCCCAAGGAAGGACAACAAGTGAACCGGCAACAGAGGTATGGTTGCCCAAAGCTCCCTGATATGTACGGGGAATGCAGGCTAGCCTGTCTGGTCCGAGCCCACAGAAGATCTACTGTAGCACAAATTGCTGAACACAGAATGCATCACAGCTTGATGTGTAGCCCAAGTCCAGTTACAGTGCCCATGCTGACCCCTGTCCACTGCTGAAAGCACCTACAGTGGGCACATGGGCATCAGAACTAGACTAAAGTGCAATGGAAGAAGGTTGCCTGGTCTAAGGAATCACTTTTTTCTTTACTTTAAGTGGACACCTGTGCATGTGTGATATTTTCTTTGGGAAGCGAGGGCACCAAGATGCACTATGGGAAGAAGTCAAGCTGGCAGAGACAGTGCGATGCTGAGAAACCCTGGATCCTGGAATTCATCTGGATGTTACTTTTACTTTTATTTTTTTACTTTTCTATGTAAAAGTAAAGAACTAAGAACTGTTATTATTCTTCATGTAAAGCACTTTGAAGTCCCACTGTGTATGAAAGGTGCTAAACAAATAATCTTGCCTTGCCTTGCCTTTACCTATCTAAACATTATAACAGAGCAAGTATACCCCTTCAACAGCATTTTTCTGGAATCTTTTGAAGAACATGCCAAAGAGTTCAATATGTTTTACTTGGCCTTCACATTCCCCAGATCTCAATCTGATTTGAGCATCTGTGGGATGTGCTAGGAGGCCCCACATCACAACTTACAGGATCTGCTGATAAATTCTTGGTGCCAGATACCACGGCAAACCTTCAGAGGTCCTACCTAGTCATTCACCTCCTCTAGGCAGATTCAGGGTTTTGACATAGTCTGTTCTATTTTTACCAACTGATGTATTGGTGATCCACAGGATTCTGAGGATTTTTTTTTAATAACCAAGCAATGATTGGTACAATTCCATAACTTTGTTTCAGTTGGCACACTGGTGGATTCCATTCATCTAATTATTTGACTTCTGATTGCAACGGGTTGCAACAGAACTAATTTAGAGGTTTCAGAGAAATGGGGCTGAATACTGATGCAATCATAACATGGCAAATATTTGGAAACTATATTACTTTTGTCCCCCAGTTCAATATTCTGTGATATTTTATTCCTGTCATTATATAAGTAAATTTCCATTTCAGGTTGAAACAATATTTTTCAACCTGATTTACAGATTTTAAAGTGGGTGAATGCTTATGCAAGCCACTGTACACTACAGATGGCTTTTAGTTGAGTTTTAGTGGGTACTATGCCATTTTACCTTTTAATTATTTTTTTATATTATGCTCTTATTGTCTGATAATATGCTTTTCTTAATTGGCAAGAGATCAGTTGAATGTATGAGCGAGACCAATTTGTACTGTGCACCTTGACTTAATCTCAGTACACTTATGGTGTGTTGTTTTTGAAAATATTACAAATTACTGCATATTCTAAACTTCTGGTCTGTAATGGTGGTTCACTGAAGCACAGAGATCAGCAGGGAATTATTTTAAAATTTAGACGTGGAATCCATTGATCAACTCATGCTTTGTCACTTTGGATGCTAGATGCATGATTATCATGCCATATTATGGCGTCACAGAATATCCCTTTAGGCTTGTCTGGGTGGTGTGCTGGCCTAGACCGACAAAACTACCTCATACAAAATTCATAGGAAATGTAATGAGCAATTTTGTGGAATGAAGTCATAAGAAAGGCTGCAAATGCTTACCCTACCCCCTTGTCTTTATTCTTAACCTTTCATGTAAATTGGCTAACATGGATTATTATACAAAGCCCATTTCCAGAAAAGTTGGGAAACTTTTCAAAAGTGCATTAAAATCTGAAATCTGCAATTTTTTAATTCACTTGAGCCTTTACTTAACAGACAAAAGGTCAAAGAAAAGATTTTCAGTGTTTTCAATAATTAACTTAATTCTATTTGTTAAATATAAACACATTTAGATATTGATGTCTGCGACACACTCAAAAAAGTTGGGAAAGATGCATCTCCTTTTTTAAATTATACTTTTTAATCATTTTGGTTGCAGTTGCAGTTTTGCAAGTGGAATTTTCTTGCTGTAAACAAGACTTGAGCTGTTCAACATTCTGCCACCATACATTTTCAATAGGACACAGATCTGGACTGCAGGAAGGCCAGTCAAGCCACGTGGTTGTAACTTATGCAGAATGAGGCCTGGCATTGTCCTGCAGAAAAAAAGTAATGGAGTTCTTTGGAAAAGATTGTCTTGACGGCAGCACATTTCTCCAAAATACCAATATAAGCCTCTGCATCAATGGTAACTTAACATATATACAGATCACCCATGATTTGGGCACTGATGCACCCCCATACCATCACAGATAGTAGTTTTTTCACTTTTCATTGGTAACAGTCTGGATGATCTTTTTCATATTGACACATAAAATCCAATGTCATTTTTTTTTTCCAAAAACAGAACACATTTCCACTGTCTTTCGGTCCATCTTAGATGACTTCGGGCCCAGAGAACTCACTGGTGTTTCTGTGCAAAATTAATATGTGGCTTCCTCCTTGCTTAATACAGTTTCAGGTTGCCTTTCTTGATGCAGCGGTGGACTGTTTTAAGTGACAATGATTTTCCAAAGTACTATATGGTAGTATAATGGCTTCTCAAACAATACCGCCTGAGAGCTCGATGGTCACGCACATTCAGCAGCGTTTTCTGCTCCTGGCCTTCACTCACCAAGATTTCCTCTGACTCCCTGAATCTTTTCATATTATGAACTGTAGATGGTGAAAGATCTAAATTTATTGCAGTCTTGCACTGAAAATATCATACTCAGTCTTGATGACCTCACCTGTTACCAGTTAAATTGCTAATCGTGGAACCTTCCAGTTTTACTTTCTAAATTTAAATGAAATAAAAGTGTCCCAACATTTCTGCAATTGGGGTTTGTACATTTTAAAGATAAGTGCATTAACTGGAAATGGAATACTAAATGGATGTAAAGTATTACTTATGTTTCACTGTCTTGTTCAAGGGCACAGTAATCTGTACCAGGATGTTACCAATTGAGATCTAGCCCGCAGATCATATTTTTCATGTTGCAAAGCCAAGTTCTGTGACCACTATGATTCTGCTACACTGTTGATTGACTATAGAAATGGGTGACCTAAATATTTCTAAAGTTAAAGTAGCAAATTAAGCAATATTTAACCCAACAGAATCTCTATTATTAACTGTAAAAACATAAATCCCAATACAAAACACTCTGGGAGTGTATATTCATTCCAGAATTCCTCAGAGTCACAAGTTTGTATTCTGTCTAGATAAAGGCTGTTTGTTATTTCAGAATTCTGAATGCTAAATAAAAAACTTTAGAGCCTGTCTGACGGAAACTTCTTACGCTGAGTTCATTTAATTTCTGAGACTACAGTAAGGTTTCTCAGTTCTGCAGTGCTCCTTTCATGTCATACACTTCTTTCATTTATATTTAGGTTTGTAATTGTAAAAAATATTGCAGGGTGTAGATGAAAGGCCTCAGTGGAACGTGAGGTTGTTCAAGCCAGCTCCATTTGCATGTCTGACAGATGGATCTGGCAGCAGAGGAAGGACTGGGTAAAACTTGCTCAGCCCAAGCCATTGCTTCTCTTTGAATGTACAACTGCCTTTTAATTGCAGTTTTAATCTTTATGAAACTGGCATGTGGCACAGAAAGAGCTCATGATACAACAAGGAAGCCCCCTCCCCAACAGAAAAAAAAAGTTTTATGTAAAATGAAGGTTTGTGAAACTCTTGAAGGAACAGTTAGTGATAATATGAACATTTTCTGAAGTTGACTGAGTGCTGGAGGCTGATGGAATGTGTGGGAGATATAGATTTGCAAAGTGTGAGGTCTAGCACATATCAGGAAATGTGAGGGAGGGGAAAGTATAAAACAGCATGTTTGCCATCCTGTCCAGCTTTTGAACGAACACACTGTGACTGTCGATGTAGGCCAAGTACAAAGAAAGATATGTAGCATATCCATCATAACTGGCCAACACAATCTGAGTTTGTCTGATTACATTTTCAGCAAAATGCGAAGGTGAGCAAGTTGTGCTATCACTGAATGCTGTGAAATGGTTTTTTATATATATTATTATATTATTATATTTATTATATATATATCTTTGTACATCACTGAGGCCATATGCAGTATATTAAAAGATTTACTGAGTTACATAATTCTTGATTAACCAGTACATTACTATAAAAGGCAATTTAACTGTAAAAGTTGGCTCTAGTAACAAGTGTAATGCTGCCTGCACGTCACTACCCATTAGCCCCAGCATGTCGTGTCTCACTAAACACTCTCACCTGTGTCTTGTTTTGCATTTCTTAGCACTACTGTTGAAGTTCTAGTATTTAAGTCTCTCATAATCAAGCTTCTGTTGCAGTGGTAGTTTGTTGTCATATTTGTGCTGCAGTATTGCTTAGAGTCTGGTTTTTTTTTTTTTGCATTCTGTCCAAAATTCCTTTTTATGATTCTTGTTTTCACAGGTTTTTGTACTTCACACAATAAATTATCTACACTTGAATTAATTTTTTTTTTATGGTTTTATTTATATGTTCTGTTTATGTAGGTTTAAATGTAACAAAAAATGCTGGATATACTTTCCCTTGTGGTGTTCCCTACATTTGCACCTCCAGTAGTTGAAAGTGAAAAGTAATGCTTAGAGAAGAAGGGTGTTATCAGCTTGTGTTGCCTTCTAGGCTTACTCTGTTTGTTTGCCACCTGTTCTCTCCTGTCTCTCTCCCTTACTCATGTGGATACAGAGATCTTGGCCCACGCATTCAACATTCCTCACTCCTGTTGATTTGATACAGATCTGTTCTCTCATTCTGTCTAACTGTACATGATGCCAGTGCCAGATCCCGACACACTTCTACTGCTGTAGCTTCTCTTATCAGCGGTAGCAGTTGCTCGATTTCTGTTTTAGGCTTCTGCAATTTGTGTTTCACCTACTGCTGCTGTGAATGGCCCTTCACAGATGTCCTTCAAATTTGCAGTTCATACCCATTTTTAATCTTACTATCCTGTCACACAGAAGAGTGTGCAATTCCTTTTGCATCTGGTTCCTCTAAAAAGTTTTTTCTTCCTTTGCTGATATGTCAATAAATGTGAGCAGAACTGCCATACTCTGAAATAAATAATATGGTTGGGTATAATTTAGGATGAATATGGTTTAGGTGGGGCGGCATGGTGGTGCAGTGGGTAGCGCTGTCGCCTAACAGCAAGAAGTTCCTGGGTTCAATCCATGGGTGGAGTGGTCTGGGTCCTCCCCGTGGGTTTACTCCGGGTACTCTGGTTTCCTCCCACAGTCCAAAGACATTCATATTAGGTTAATTGGTGTCTCTAATGTGCCCCTAGTGTGTGAGTGTGCATATGAGTGTGTGTGTCGTGTGTGTGCCCTACAAATGGATTGGCGCCCTGTCTAGGGTTGATCCTGCCTTGCGCCCTATGCCGCCAGCTAGGCACCGGCTCTCCCGTGACCCCAGGGACAGGAATAAGCGTTTAAGAAAATGAACGATTATTTTAAGTGTAGGGGAAGTATTGACATAGTGTGCTTGCACACAGAGGAATTTGACCTCTGCATTAAACCCATCCATGCAGTAAAACATACAGTCCACACACACACACACACACTTGTGAGGTGAGCACACTGGCCCGGAGTGGTGGGCAGCCCCGTCCTTGGTGCCCGGGGAGCAGTTGGGGGTTAGGTGCCTTGCTTAATGGCAGTTCAGTCATGCCATGTCAGTTATGGGAATCGAACCAATCACAAAGCTGGTTCCTTTTTAAGAATTCATTAATTCATTCATTATCTTAACCGCTTATTCCTGTCCCCAGGGTCACGAGAGAGCCGGTGCTTAGCCGGCGGCATAGGGCGCAAGGCAGGATCAACCCTAAACAGGGTGCCAATCCATCGTAGGGCACACACACTTATACACACTCTCACACACTAGGGGCACTTTAGAGACACCAATTAACCTAATATGCATGTCTTTGGACTGTGGGAGGA
>JAOVVH010000058.1:22933464-22945602 GCA_028566435.1 Scorpiodoras heckelii | reverse complement strand
AAAAATAAGCTTTTTGATTATTTTCCTAGGCATCATTCCAACAAACCAAACCTTGTTTTTTTTATGATATAGTAAATTGTTGCATTTAATTTTCACCGGGGAAAAACAGATTTCTGCTATTTTAATGCCTGCTCTTTTTCTTTTTTTACATACAATTGTCATTCTCATTAAGACAAACCCCTAATGAACATAACATCCAATTTGGCTGATGTCAAAGATGCAACTGTTCACTTTCGGCTTGCATTTGACTCCAGTATAAATGACAATTAAACTAATGGTATAACACACAAATTGTAGAAGATTGTTGGATAAGTTAGCTAGCTAACCTCAGGTTAGGTAACCTAAAAAAAACCTAGTACTGACCTGCATTGCAATGCATAATTTCCCTATAAAATGGATATGTCTGATTGTAAATCTGATGAACGCCTGTCACAAGTAAGTGCACATTAAATGCATTTCTTTGTACTACTCTGTTAGGTTACTATATAGTAAATTATATTTACATATAAGTATCATAGTATGCTACCTGAGACTCAATGAATTCTTTTTTATTAAGGTTTTGCCTTTTTCACAGGCCCTTAAGCAGTCATGTAACTTTGAGATGTTCTTTAAATAACAAGGTGTTGAAAGAAAGAGAGCTTCTCTTTACAGGGCTTTGCATGAAAGTGTGTGAATGTGATTACATCTACTGGAATTGCTTTATTGACAGTGAAATGTTCTGTGGATTTTTCTACTTTCCTTATGATTCGTGCCACCCACAAACTTTACGGGCTACCATTTTTCTTCTATTTTCTCAGGGTTTGATCTCAGTCATTCTCTGGCATGGCAAGGGCTATACACAGAGATCAGAGAACAATAATAAAGGCTGAGGTCTGCCAGCTCTAGAGAAAAGACCATTAGTCTTTCCATACTGTAGCAGTCTGCTGGAAGTTGAAATAACACTGGTTACTTTTCAAAACACTTCCTTAATATTCCTTTAGCTCATAAAGAGAACATAATGTGCATTCTTTTTACAAGTTATTTATCATAATGTCATTTTACCCTTTCCACTTTCTTCCATCCATCAATTATCATTCTGCTTTATCCCGCTAGTCGGGGTCACGGGGGGGCTGGAGTCAATCGAAGCGTCATTGGGCGAGGGCGGGGTACACCATGGATAGGTTGCCAGTCCATTGCATGGCCAACACACACTCATGCACGCATTCACACCTACGGGCAATTTAAAGTGACCAATCAACCTAACATGCATGTCTTTGGACTGTGGTAGGAAACCGGAGTACCCAGAGGAAACCCACGCAAGCACGGGGGGTACATGCAAACTCCACACAGAACGGCCCGAACTTGCTGTGAGGCAACAGTACTAACCACTACACCACCGTGCCACCCCTCTTTCCACTTTGTAAAACTTATTCATAAAGTACATTTCTTTTGCAGTTATTTCATTCATGTAAAACTACCTTAAGGATAAAATGGCATGTAAAAGATTATAGGGGGCTTGTCCAGAATCTGCACCACCTGCTGGTTTGGGTGCTGATCTCTTGTTCTGATGATATCTGGAGCCGCAGAGAAGCCAGCATTGCTGCTTCAGTGAGCGAGGTGTCACCTGTAATGTGCAACCAAGTGTGGGGGATAGGAGAAGTCGTCAGCATGTCTGAGTGTGAGAGGAAGGAATTAATCTGGACAATCAGGAAGGGACTGCTCACCCTGCCAACAGAGAAGCTTTTCCAGATTGCCAAGAGTGTTGGGACAGTGTCAGGTAGAGACCTGTCAGAGCTCCAGGTGGGAGATGAAGAGGTGTGTTTTGAACCCATTCAAGAGTTTATGTACAGCACACACTTGTTAGAATCTGAGGATTAGGGAATTGCTGAATTCTTGGTTCTAAATACTATTGATGCTGTAACATGTGCAGGTGACATTGACTCACCTCTTACCTGTATAAGAAAGTTCCAGAAATACCAGATATAGATCCACTGGGTTTGTCCAGTAGTGCAGCTCCTTCTCCACCACCTGATACCACATATTGACCGTTGCTTTCTAACCAAACCAGGGTAACTACAGCTGATAGAACACACACAGGCTAAGCAATGGACACATGCAGGATATAGTTGTAATGTCATGACAGAGAATGTTACCCAGAGGGGAGCTCAGGGGGTTGAAGAACTAAGTAGGAAATTGCTTCAGTGCATAGACTTACTCGCACCGCAGTCAACACCTGCACCACCTACCCAACTGAGTTTATAGTTTTAGGTGGCCAAATTAGTGATGGCACTTCAGATATCAGTTACAGTAGCATCTGCAAACAAATAGATGAGGCAGTTAAGAAGACTTTTAGTGAACAGCAGATAGTCAGGCCTGCTTAGAATAATAAGACCAGGTAGCTTCAAAGACATGCAGTATGACGGTAGGTGAACTTAAGGGCTTTCTGCAGTCACATCTAGGAGAAATTTACACAGTGCTTGGTTAGAGGTAGAAATCTTGAAGGACAGAGCTGTGAGAAAACTCTGGCACAAAGGTAAAAGTGATACCATACAATGGCTCACAGAGAAGATAGATGCACTTACCAAGGCAGTAGTGTCGATGAGATTGGCTACACAGCAAGCAGAGCCAGTCAGGACTTGTCAGAGTCCTACTGACAGACAGGGGCCGCCAACATCAAGGAGAGAAAAACAGCGGGGAAATGGGAGCTGGAGGTGGAGGGATCACACCGTGATCAGACTCCAACAGTCCCACCAAGGTGAAGAGAGGGGAGAGAGTTCTAATAGCGGAGTGAGGCTGAGGGGGGTGTACACTCCACAGAAGGTCTAGGCCTGAAGGAATTTGCAAACCAAGGGTGACCAACCCTCCCAGTAACTGCAAATTACTAGATTATTTGGCTGATAGAAAGGCTTTGACCAGGTGTAACCTCAATGGTATGTCAATGCTTTGCTTGATACAGGGGCCCAGGTCAGTATTATTGACAGACCCTGGAAAGACAGATATTTACCCAACCTCCCTGTCTGCCCACTGGGAGAGCTTACTGAAGGGGGACTAGAACTGTATGCAGTCAGTGGGGACTTCATATACTGTGATGGCTGGGTCACTACAGCTGTGAACCTACCAGGAAATGATGACCCCGATTTATCAATCAGTGTACCCTTCCTGGTTAGCCACCACCCTATTGAGCGGCCTCTGCTCAGGTTCAACATCATAGAGGAACTGATACAGGGACAACCAGAGAAACTGATAGCAACCTTAATCAATCTTCTCCGCAGTGTCATGTTGGTCTCGAGCGACATAGCCCAGAGCATAGTGACCTTTCTGCAGACCAAAAGAATGAGTGCCAAGCAGGGATGGCTAAAGACTGGCCAACATGACTTGACTATCCCTGCTGGGCATTTCACCTGGATAAAGTCCCAATGAACCATGAAGTGTTGGCTCCCTTGGTACTTTTTGAACTATACAAAACATTGTACCAATTAAAGAATTAGATGCAGGTGCAGGCTTGCTGGAAGTCCAGAAGAACAAGTCTCCATATGTAGCAGTGCCAGTAGGGACCCACACAAAACATGATAGCATGGTGGCATCCAATCAATTAACAAAATTGTCAAAACTAATCAGCAAACTGACATGGAAATCCATGAGGCCCACACTCAATATACCAGCTTGAAACCACCACCATGGCACCCACCAGTAGATCTGAGTCATCTCTATGACAACCAATAAGGGATACTGAAGCAAATGCTCTATGAGGAGTCTGCAGTGTTTGCTAAAGATGTCAATGAAATTGGGTGCATTCCTAGTTTGCAAATTACCCTGAGCCTCAAAGATGATATCCCTGTCCATAGAGCCTACTCCTTATTCCCAAAACCCCTGTTTCATGAAGTGAAGGATTACATCCAAGATTTCCTAGCCAAAGGCTGGGTAGTGAAGTCAAAGTCACCCTACTCAGCCCCAGTGGTGTAAGAGAGATGGCTCACTCAGGCTCTGCATAAACTATCACTTGCTGAAACAAAAAAACTGTTCCGGACAGACACCTACTGCCCCGGATTCAAGACTTGATTTAAACCCTGGGAGGACATTCTTGGTTTAGCATCTTAGACCAAGGCAAGGCTTATCATCATAGTTTTATGGCCACAGGCTCCTGACATCTGACTGTCTTTATAACACCCTGGGGGCTTTATGAATGGGTCCATATCCCATTTGGGCTGTCCAATGTCCAATGCACTTAGGGATGAATGCTGTATCCACTACTTAAATGACATCCTAAGACTTTTGAAAAACATGTGGAGAGGGTCCGTAATGTCTTAAGAGCGCTCCAATGACATGGGGTAAATCTAAGGCCAGAAAAGGTTGAACTGTTCCATAGGGAAGTGAGGTATGTGGGTCATCTTGTGTCTGGAGAAGGGGTGAGAATTGACCCAAAGGACCTTGAAGCAGTAAGAACCCTGGGAATAAGACCCCACAAACTCTTGGTGATGTGAGAAAGCTCTTGGGGTTCCTCAGTTACTACCACAGCTACATTGGGGATTTTGCACGAGTCACTAAGCCCATCTATGAACTCTTAAATTACAAGCCTGAGGTAACACAAGGCCGGCTTACATCAAGAAAGACCAGGGGGCCCTAGGTGTCTTCCAGAGCTCCAGGAAACTGGATGTGTGTGCATCAAGAGGTGCTGGAACAGCTTATTGACCTGCTTCCCAACCCACCTTTCCTGGCATACCCATATTTTGGCTCTCCATTTGTACTCTATACGCATGCCTCAGAAAGGGGTCTTTGATCCGGTTAGTATCAGTACCAAGGGGAGACACTGAGAGTTATTGGGTTCTAGAACCTTAACAGCAGTGAAGCAGAACTACAGATTACACAGAAGGAAATTCAAGTTCCTCACACTGAAGTGTGCGGTGTACAAAAAATTCAGAAGCTACCTGTATTCAGAGACTACCTGTATTATGCACCTCACTTTATCATATACTCACCACTTTACTCTCCATTTTACTTTACTCTTAACTCTCTTCTACTTTACTCTCTTGACCAAGATGGTGGCGCCTGCACAGCACATAGCTCAGCATATCACCTGTTCCAGCAATTTAGTGTTTATTTACCTATCTTTTTCCTTAATTTTTGCTCGACTGGCTTGTGCATACTTTGTATATGACAGACAAACAGTCTTAGACATCAATAATCGCTGCATAAATATCATTTTGGACCATCCCTTCAAACTTCAAACAGCTAAGCATGGAGCTGATCAGGACACTAAGACCCACTGAGCCATTCATCCTGACTGGAAGAACCCAGCTAAAGCTAAAGCTAAACCCACACTGTGCTACCTTCCTCACCAGTGTGCAGTCTTTGGCAAATAAGATGGATGAATTTAAGGTCTGGACTCTCACACAAAGAAAGATTATGTACAGTAATCTCATGATTTTTAATGGAATTATGGTTGAGTAGCGATGTTCAGCATGAACAGCCTGGTGGAATTGGAGGGACACACCATCTTAAGTGTTGATAGGTTGGCTGCAGCTTCGGGTAAGAGCTGTGGTGGTGGTGTTTGCATTCATGTAAACAAAGCATGATGCATGGACTCTGTCATTGTTGATACCCACTGCTCTCCCAATCTGGAATTTCTGATTATTAAGTGCAGACCCTTCTATCTCCCATGTGAGCTTATGTGCATTGTTGCTGTTGCAGTTTTTGTCCCAGTGGGTGCTAATGCTAAAGTGGATATGCAAGACCTTTGTGCTGCTATTAGCAAATTGCAAACTTTGCACCTGGACAGAGCCTTTATTGTAGCTGAGGACTTTAATCACTGCAATTTGAGATCTGGTCTTTGAAAGTTTTGTCAGAATGTCTCCTGCATCACAAGGGGACAAAAAATTTTGGAGTATGTTTAAAATAATATGGCTACAGAGCCACACTGACCCCCCCACCTAGGACAATATGATCACCTTTCTCTGTTCCTGCTCCCCAATGAAATTATTCCTGCTGCTTAACATGCAATCTACTGTGTCCAAACTTAAATACACCATTTTAATGACATTTTACAGCAAAATATCTATTTATTTATTGAGTTTAATGTATTGCAAAAAATAAAACATATGTTCTATGCAGAGGATGTATTGACTTTTCCCCCCTACAAATCAATAAAATCTGTGTGTAAGGTATGTATGATATAACAAACTAAATCAAAATTTACATAGAACATGTTTTATTTTTTGCAATACATTAAACTCAGTAAATAAATAGATATTGTGCTCTACAATGTCACAAAATGGAAATATAAATATAGATTTAGAATGTAAATATAAGTAAATATAGATTTTGTTTGTTATATTGTACATATCCCTGGGGAGAATAAATATGGCCCCAGGTAATCTGATTAATTAATTACATACTTAGATTTATTTTGTTATATCATACATACCCCTGGGGAGTGTAAATATGTTATTGATTTGTACGGGTTAAAAAGTTAAATAGCAGAAAAATATGGGTGAGAACATGTATATTTTACTCACAAGCAAAGAAAATCTGAGTGCTATGTGAATCATGCTCTTGTGTTAAAAAAAATGTGCTATTGACTTTTGGCAATAAAATATTCTATAGGTCTGCAGCTGAGTGTATCTTTAATGACTTTATACCTCGTTTCAGGTACCCGGCCAAGTTACTCAAGGATGACCCCATACCACCCTCATGGCAACCCAGACGAGCGATTCAATCAGATGCTGTTACAGATGCTGCAAACACTTCAGGACAAGGATAAGGAAAGATGGAAAGACCACCTCCATCCAATTTAGCATGCAGACAACTGCAAACGACATGATTCCACTGGGTTTTCGCCATTTTATCTGTATGGGCGCCATTCTCATTTACCGGTAGATTTGCTGTTTGGCCGGGAAGAGGAAGAAGAATGTACGTCACACCAGAATTATCCTGAGAAGTGGGCCCAAAGGATGAGGGAAGCCTATCATATTGCCAGTGAAGGCAGTACACAGGCGAGCGCAAGAGGCAAGTCATACTAAGACCAGAAGGCAAGAGGAGTAGTTTTACACACAGATGACAGAGTTCTCGTGAGGAATCTGAGCGAGTGAGGTGGTCCAGGCAAATTAAGGGCATACTGGGAGAAGGTTGTCCATATAGTCAAACAACAGGTGTCTGACAATCCAGTATATATAGTCTACCCAGAAATGGGAGACAGACGTAAGTTAAGAACTCGCCATTGGAACTTGCTCCTCTTGGTTAATGACCCACCAGCAGAGCCACTACAACACCTCGCTAGATCCGCTGGTGGAAAGCAGGAAGGTGACTAGAGACAGAAGGGCATGGCAACATGCTGCATATATGAGTTCTTCAGATGACAAGGATGATTTAGGAGTCTATAGTAAGTCTATCAATACTTACCAGAATTCCAAACATGTGAGCCAAGAACAACCCGGATTGCCAGGAAGAAAAGAGAGTCCATTCCAGACACCTATAAGGAAAGAAAGACAGTTGCTAGCAGCTGTGGGGGGAGAACAGAGGTCTGTAGAACCTCAAGTGGTTGTGGGACCCTCATTTACCTTGAAAGGCCTATCTGAGACTGCCATTTAATCAGAAGAGCCAGAAACGTTTGATGGTCCAAACCCAGGTATCAAAATGAGGTGGCCTGATAGAGATAGAAGACCTGAAAGAGTATTTACTTACCCAGCACTATGACAGCCCTTACTATAACACTATCCCACTATTAGCTCCATCATGACATGTAGCCCGGCTGCTAAGTTTTGGTGGAACACATCATACTATGCAAGTCTAATGCACTCACTTGCCACTGCCATACACATCAACAATACTTCCATACCCCTTACTAGGTTATTGAACTAGAAGAGAAAAAAAGGAGAGAGGGGAAGTAGAGGTTGAATAGGTGGAAAAAGTTCTGTTACAGGGATAGAGATATTTGTTTTTATTTTATTTTGTCAGGGAGAGTGTGACACTAACTGTGTGGTCACATATGTATTAATTGTTATTTTAAATATATTCATTATTTTAAAATAATATATTGTTATTTTAACACTCTATGAGCATGGTTACCACCTCTAGGGGTGCTGTGGTGGTGACACATGCTCACTGGGACTTAAGGTCATGCAAGATGGAAAAGCTCTCAGACTGGTTTGAGAGTTTGGACACAATGCACCGTCTCACTGTCTCATTTCTTACACCCTGTCACACAGGTATGCATAATTGTTGCCTTGCCTGCTTTCCACACGTGGCATGTAACAGTCACCATAAACAGATACAGCCATACAAACCTTGTAAGATTTTTTAAACAGCACACTAACGTCCCAACACACTCTAAGGGTCATATTTTAGACCTAATCTGCTGCTCTGGAGTTTCCCCCTCTCATATAACAACAGATGAGCTCCCTATAACTGACCATTTTCTCTTTTCATTCAATGTCAAACTCCCCTTCTCAGTTACTAGTGCCTTCACAAGAGAACTGGACTAAATATACATAAAGAATTGTATTCTAATCATATTTTACATTACAAGGACTCCATCGACCATGCCAAATCTATTTACTATTCAAATATCATTTGCTCTAATGCTGGTAATTCTAAGTCATTGTTTTCAGTACTCAAAGACATCAACCGAGCTCCTGACACTTTATTTTCCAGTGTACACTCAGCTGCCTTCTGTAATTCTCTCATGTCCTATTTCAATGAAAAAGTCCAGAACATCCACCAGCACCTTCGCTCAGAACCCTCCCCTTCCATCTCCTCTGTACTCCCTTTACCCACTCATTCCTTTTCTTCCTTTCAGCTTCCCACTTCCACAGAGATTGCTGACCTCATCCACAAGCCCAAGTCTTCTACTTGTCAACTAGACCCTACAGTACTGGTTAAAGCTTGCATCCTTTCTCTGGTTCCTCTAATCTCTGATATTATTCATTCTTCTCTAATGACTGGAACTGTTCCTCCTTCCCTCAAATCCGCTATCATAACTCCAATACTCAAAAAACCAAGTGCTGACCCAACCAACTTCAATAACCTATGTCCAATCTCAAATCTCCATTCATATCCAAAATTCTTGAAAAAACAGTAGCTGCTCAACTCCATTCCCACTTAACATATAATAATCTATATGAACAGTTCCAGCTGGGTTTCTGCCCCATCCGTAGTACAGAAACAGCACTCTTCAGAATCGCCAACGAACTCCTTATGGCAGCTGATTCTGGACTAGTTACGATTCTCATCCTCCTTAACCTGAGTGTGGCCTTTGATACCATTTGTCACACCACCGTTCTTAGAAGATTATCTTCCATTGGTTTGAGTCACACTCCACTAAACTGGTTTAAATCTTACCTCTCGTGCCGCACTCGGGTCATCCAGGTAAAATCGTTCACATCTCGGCCTTCTTCTGTCATTTCAGATGTGCCCACGGCTCTGTCCTGGGCCCCCTTGGTTTCATTATCTACCTTCTTCCTCTTGGCAATATCTTCCGTAACTACAATATCAATTTTCATTGCTACGTGGATGACACCCAGCTCTACCTCTCCAGTAAACCATCCCCCTGCCTCCAGATTTCATCCCTCACTGATTGTTTAACAGAAATAAAATCCTGGTTTATAACAAATTTCCTTAAATTAAACGGTGATAAAACCGAGGTTCTCCTCATTGGTACGAAATCATCATTATCCAAAGTAAATAGATTTTACCTGACCATCAATAACTGCTCAGTTTCCCCTTCCCCTCAGGTTAAGAGTTTGGGTGTCATCCTCGACAGCACTTTATCATTCCAAATACACATCAATCACATTACCTGGTCTGCTTATTTCCACCTTCACAAC
The DNA here is from genome assembly GCA_028566435.1 of Scorpiodoras heckelii. NCBI lineage: Eukaryota > Metazoa > Chordata > Actinopteri > Siluriformes > Doradidae > Scorpiodoras > Scorpiodoras heckelii. The sequence continues at coordinate 22,935,805 of JAOVVH010000058.1, read as the reverse complement.
ATTAACCGCCTCCGCCCTCCCTTACCTCCCATACCACTGCTATTCTCGTTCATAGTCTTGTCACTTCCCGCCTAGATTACTGTAACTCTCTCCTCTCAGGTCTCCCCAATAAATTTCTCCATAACATCCAACTAGTCCAGAATGCAGCTGCCCGGATCATTTCCAGAACCCCCTCCACTCACCACATTACTCCTGTCCTACAGCAGCTTCACTGGTTACCCATCAAATACTACTCTGAATACAAAACTCTTCTGTTAACTTTTAAGGTGATCCACAATCTTTCCCCTCCATATCTCTCTGATTTACTTCAAATCGCCAATCCCTCCCGTACTCTCAGATCCTCCTCTTCCATCCATCTAACTGTACCCTCTGCTCGACTTGCCACTATGGGGAGCAGAGCTTTCAGCCGCTCTGCCCCTCGACTCTGGAACTCACTACCATCTGCACTCCGAAATATAGACTCACTTCCATTATTTAAACCCAGACTCAAAACTCATCTGTTCAAGACTGCCTTTTCTTTATAAAACACTTCCACTGTCCAATTTTTATATTTTAACACTGTTATATTTTTATATTTTATTTATTTCACTTTTACCTTTTATTTTTTACCCATTGTGTACTTTTTATGATTATTATTGTACGGTGTCCTTGGGTGCTAGAAAGGCGCCTTGAAATAAAATGCATTACTATTATTATTATTATTAAACCACTACCATTTTTCCCACCCATTTTGTACACAGCTCCTTTCAGACATCTTTCATAGGTGTGTGTTGCTGACAAAAAATTCAGATTCTACATTTTGGTGCTGTTTTTTTTTTGTGCAAGTCAAGTGATTCAAACTTTGTTTTAATTTCATTAAGGGGAAGGCCAATACAACAGATATTAACATTTCAGACTTAGTGAGGGGCAACATTCAATACAGCAATACTGTATGTTAACTGTGTTTACATGTATATCTACATTATAGCTATAAAGTAGACTGTAGCTGCAGAGAGATGCTAACACATCTAAAAAAAATTGCCCGGTCTTGACTTGTTTGTATCCGTTGCTTATGTGCATAAAATTGGTTTTGTAAAGCTGTTATCATATTGATCTTGCGGACACAGAAACATGATGGCATAGACTGAGTGGTGCATGGTGCAAATGTAATCATGTTATTGTGTCCGCAGATTCACCCACAGCCATGCTTTGTTGAGCCAGCTGAATAGCTAGCAGATGAATATGGTGGCAGCCTGTGTTGCCTGGAGACCACAAACACACTGATGAGTAAAAGGCAACAGCTGTATCTTGCCATGGGAAAACTGACTGATTTCATGATCATGATAAGCTCTAGAGAATTGTAACCAAAACACTTTTATTTATATTTATATTAAAATTTATATTTAGTCATATATTCTTCAGCAAAGTTTTTTTTTCTGAAGTTTTCTATTTACCTCAGTCAGGACCAGCAGGTCTGCATAACTGTGTCACTGTGTTGTAATGTTAATAAATAGATCTTTCACATAAGAACAAAATATGCAAAGTGCAATATAATGCTTTTTTTTTTTTGCATTGTCTGGACTGACTGTTTTTTCTCCAAGCCCCTTTTAAAAGAGCGACTGCAAAAGGCTTTCATGTATGCTACACCTTGTTAAATACTCTAAATCCCAAGTCTTTTAACGAACTGTTTGAGTGCTAGCCTGTGTCAGCTGGTTAGTGATGGCGACTGATGGTGGTGGAGTCAGTGGCAGGCTTGAGTGTGCTGTGGATAAGCAGTTGTGGTGAGCACACACTCATTCCATCACATGGATTACACATGAACAATGTAGTGTGGCTGCCACATGGTCAATTTGCTGAGGAATAATAACACAGCAGTGGAGCATGCAACTGGACCAGTGGTCAACAACAAGAAGAATGTAAATCTATTATATATAAATATCAGGGGGCAAAGAAAACCATGTTATACAGAATATTGCCTATAACTATGCATAGGTTTTAATGATAGCCTAAAAGTATAGGTTGTGATAGAGCTTGGACAGGCAAATGACAGTGCTATAATGGTAAAGTGTACATTTTCATATTTTTACAGGAGACAAACTGGTCTTGCTGCCTGGATCATTTGAACATATGAACATATATCACTCATATACCCATAGAAATGTGAGTCTGTTCTATGAAATAGCTCATAACAGGCAGATTACAAATGATCCTTTCACATGTCAGATGTAAGTCCATGTACATTGTTTATATTTCATATTTGTGTATATTTCATATTACACTATATATATATATATATATATATATATACAGTGGGTTCGGAAAGTATTCAGACCCCTTTAAATTTTTCACTCTTTGCTTCATT
>JAOVVH010000058.1:22844704-22861112 GCA_028566435.1 Scorpiodoras heckelii | reverse complement strand
TCACAGCCTTGGGTCCAACTAATAAAACCTCTGTTTTATCTGAGTTAAGTAAAAGAAAGTTAAATGACATCCAGTCTGTTATTTCCTTTACACAATCTTCAATTTTACTAATTGTAAGGACGTCATTTGGTTTGGCTGATATGTACAGCTGCGCAGCTTCTGCATAGCAGTGAAAATTTATTTTATGTTTACGAATAATTGAGCCTAATGGCAGCATGTACAGAGAAAATAACAGCGGGCCCAGCACAGACCCTTGTGGGACACTAAACTTTACTTCTGAGAGTTCGGATTGTAGATTATTTACGTATACAAACTGGTCCCGGTCACTCAAGTAGGATCTAAACCAAGAAAGGGCTGAACCCTTAACTCCAAGTTTATGACTAAGAACTTTTGTAAGTCGCTCTGGATAAGAGCATCTGCTAAATGATATAAATGTAAATGCGCAGTATTTTCTAACCTATTCAGTAAAATGTCATGCTCTTTAGTATCAACAGATGTTGATTGTGAATATTTAAATAAATGTGCTCACATACATCTTCAACATTTCCTGAGCCAAACAATCATCTCTATATGCTTCAAGATGACTGCCATCATCCCTGTGCATCATTTGTGTCCTGCCTGAATAACTACCAGTCCACTGCACTCACCTATCATCTATCATCATGAAGTGCTTCAAGCGGTTAGTCATGAAACACATAACAAGCAGTCTTCCAACCACACTGGACCAATTTCAGTAGACCCACCATTTCAACCATTCAACAGACGATGCCATATCTGCAACCATCCACCTTCCTCTGACTCATCTGGACAAAAAGAACAATTATGTAAAGATGCTCTCTATAGACTTCAATTCAGCATTCAACACAATCACCCTACAACAATTGATAGGAAAGCTAAAACTGCTGGGTCTGACCAGACCCCTCTGCAACTGGATCCTGAACTTGAGTCACACAACAACAACTTATAGAAAAGCTAAGAATACTGGGTCTGACCAGACTCCTCTGCAGTTGGATCCTGCACTGGACTGGAAGGCTCCAGTCAGTGAGGATCTACAAATCCACCTCCAGCACCACCACACTGAACAATGGTGCTCCGGTTTCACCGGGTGATATGGGAACTGCATAGTCTCTGACTCTAAGACTCTATAGTAGATTGTGAGAACAGCTGAAAAGATCATCAAGATTTCTCTACCCACCATCAACATCTTACACAACAACTACTTCATTTACAAAGACACTATATTGTGGCTTTGGACTATGGACTCTTCACTCTCCTGCCACGTGACAGGAGGTAAAGTGGCATCCATGCCACCAGCAGCAGACTCTGCAGCTTCTTTCCTGAGTCAGGTTAGTCAACATCCTCCTGGCTCCCAATGCTCACTTGGGCTAGTAAAATGCTTAGCCCAGAATGACTAAATATCATAGAATTCCTGTGTCTTCATTATCCTTTTTTTATGCTTTCTTCTGTGTATTTATTGCCCTGCACTTGACTCACATGCTGTGTGTTTGCACTTTATGTAGTCTTGCATATGTGTTGCACCATGGTGTTGGAGAAATGTTATTTCATCCTGAAGTATACAAGCCATAGCTTGCTTGACTTGATAATGAAACCTGAATTCCTCTACAGTGTCATTTTACATCAATGTTTAAAGTGTTCAAAACAATGCACACAAAATCTTTGGTCTATCAGAAACTGGATACACTCCTTCTAAAACGTTAACTTGGAATTATTGGACAAGTACTTCAAGTTTCTCTACTTTTGAGCAAGCACCAATGAAATCTCAGTTTTTCAGTTCATCTAAAGTTCCATGTAAACACATAACAGAGAGACAGCATTGGTGAACAGTACTAATGAATGTCAGTATGACCATCAGGGGAACACTGATTTGCTGCACTAATGAGGTGTGACTTTGTTCTTAGACAGGCAATGAAGAAAAATAGTCTCTAAAACAGCAAAAAAGTTGCCAGCTTGGGACTCAACAAATTCATTTTTGCTTTTCTGCCTGATTCACCTCCCTAAACGAAATTCTATTCTTTCTCATCTTTTGAAAAACTGCAAGTCAAATGCACACTAAGCAAATGTTACAGTGGAATATTATCTAATGTAAAGTGTTATAGTAAAATGCCATGATATTAAACAGAGAAATACCACTTAGCATTCAGAATCACTGAAACACTGTTAAAATGTCTGTGTTTTGTGCCACCACACAAATGATTATTTTTTTTAAGAACAGTAAATGTTAGTTCCACAAAATAGATTTGCTTCTATCACCAATTCATATCTGAGGGAAAATGCATTTCCTTCTCCCTTTCCCCCTTTTAAAATTAACATTAAAATTTAACATTGATTCACACCAGAAACATCACTGCAAATGTTGCATGTAATGTCATGTAATGCATTGAATCAAGACCTCAGTCCATTTTGAAAAGCATTTCAAACCACACCTTCCACATCACATGTACACTAGTAAAGTGTCAAATTCCAGCCGATGTTTTACACTTCGGGTACATTTTTTTCCCACTCATGTGTGGGTGAAGCATGAGCCACTGAATTCTCAAACCTACACTTTATGCATCATGCACTTTACCATCATAGGGAAACAAATATACCAGCTATTTATTGTCATGCTGTCATGGGGTGGTTTTTAGGTGAATGGTTTTGTAAATAACAGCTGGAATATCACTAGAGACAAAACAGTCTTTAAAAAGGCCTTGGGCACTCATTCCTTTATTTTAGCACCCTCTTTATCACAGTTTGGCAAAAACTTTTAAGAAGCTATGTGAATACTTTGGTTGAGACTGGAGCAGAGCTTGCTATAACATTCTTTAATATACACCGATCAGCCATAACATTAAAACCACCTGGCAATATTGTGTAGGTGCCCCTACAGGTGCCTCCAAAACAGGTCAGACCCATTAACACGTGGATTCCACATGACTTCTGAAGGTGTGCTGTGGTATGTGGCACCAAGACATTAGCATCAGATCCTTTAATTCCTGACAGTTGCTAGGTGGGGCCTCCATGGATCAGACTTGTCTGTGCAATACATCCCATGGATGCTTGAACAGCTTGCCAGCTAGAGAATTTGGAGGCAAAGTCATCATTTTGAACACTTTGTCATGTTCCTCAAACCATTCCTGAACAGTTTTTTCTGCATCCTGCTGAAAGAGACCATTGCCATTAAGACATACTGCTGCCATGAAGGGGTATACTTGGTCTGCAACAATGTTTAGGTAGGTGACACATGTCAAAGTAACAGCTACATAAATGCCAGGACACAACATATTCAGCAGAAGATTGGCCAGAGCATCATGTAGCCTCTGTTGGCTTGCTTTTTTCCTGTAGTGCATCCTGGTGCCATCTCTTCCGCAGGTAAGTCCCACACACACCCACTCATCCACATGATGTAAAAGAAAACGTGAATCATCAGACCAGGACACCTTTGTCCATTGCTCCATGGTGCAGTTCTGATGCTTACATGCCTATTATAGGTGCTTTCGGTGGTAGACAGGGGTCAGCATGGGCACTTTGATCAGTCTGCGGCTACGCAACCCCATACACAGAAAGCTGTGTTGGACTGTGTGGTCTGACACATTTCAGTCTTAGCCAATATTAACTTTTTCAGTAATTTGTGCTGCAGTAGCACTTCTGTGAGATTGGATCAATTGGGCTCCTCTTGCGTATCAATGAGCCTTAAGCACCCATGACACCAGTGATCCTTGCTTTGACCACTAACCACTGCATACTGGGAACCCCCAGTAAATCCTGGTGTTCTGGAGATGCTCTGATCCAGTCATCTAGCCATCACCATTTGGCCCTTGTCAGAGTTGATCAGATCCTTACACTAGCCCATTTGTCCTGGTTCCAAAACATCATTTTCAAGAACTGAATGTTCACTTGTTGCCTAATATGTTTCACCCCTTGACCCATTGTTACAAGATAATCAACAGTAAGTCACATCCCCTGTCAGTGGTTTTAATGTTATGGCTAATCAGTGTAAACCTGTATAGCAATGTGAGTTACAAACTGAGGAACATTTATACAAGAAGATCAGAGGTAATGAGCAAAAAGTGAGTGTAGTAAGATGCCAAAATAGTTTAAATTCAAAGTGCACTTCAGCTTTCTTTTCAATTAAAGGTAAGTACATGGCTAAAAGGAGACAAAAACCAGCAGGGTATTGGCATTACCATACCCCATACCACCTGTTAAAACTGTTGATTTAACTGGGGCCAAAGGGGCATGCTCAATTTGCCCATCAAATGCCCCTTGACTCTGCCAGGTTGAGCTGTGATCTGATTACACACTTCCCTGACTGTGAGGTGGTGGTCATGGTGTGATGGGCATTGGGAGGTGGGGGGATCCACAAGTATTTGCGTGTCTTGACCAGCCTGTCCTGGCAAGTTCTCTGTTTGGATCAGTGTGCCCAGGGTGATATCAAAAACCCCTGTGTTGTGACCGCGCCTGTAGAGCTGGCATTGTGTGGTGCCCTGGAATGGCACAATGGCTCAGCAGGCAGGGAACACAGCAGGGGTTTGGAAGCAGCTGCAGCACTGGTTCGCATGATGCCTGCATGGTTACAATGGCCCAGCATGGCACTTCAGCACAGGCACACAACCTGCCTCTAGTTTGTCAAAAAGAAAGCATAAACGCAGGGCAGAAAAAGATTGAGAAAAAAATGGAGAAAGACATGGACTGAAGTAAATTCATATTTGAATGTACATTTGCAATGAATGCATGTTGCATGAGAAAATGAAACCACTGTGCATGAGACCATCTTTTAGTTAAATCACAATTATGTGTCACAATTATGTTTGCATGTGTACTTTTGAAAGAGCAAAGCATGTTCTCTGTTCCTATGTTTCCATAAATGGGTAGCAAGATACAGTGATGTAATAGCCCTGTATACTGAAAAGCTCTGAAACCCATTCAGGCCATCCTCATGCATTTCTTCATTGTACAACCTGTTTCTTTTACCATTTTTTTCATCATTAGTATTTCTATTTTTTTTTTTATTTACTTATTTTTTCCTTTTTAATATTTTTACAAGAGAAGTAGTCAAAGAACCAGTAGCCATTAAGTCACATTAAGATGCAGAAAGCTTGGAAAGTTTGACACCTCACTTGATGACATCATATATGAGATGATGGAGAGCTATGCATGCATTATAATAACATTTATGGACCATTTTCCCTATGAATTCAGAGCCACAGTCCAATCAAGTTGTTATCCTGTCCATCTTAATCCCGTTACCCAAAAGTGCTCAACCAGAAATGGCAGTTATAGATATCTTGCACCCAGTCTTTTTAAGCAGTCCTGTGTGACAAGGCTGCTTTTTGGTTAAAAGAAATTTTAATTCTATATGCTGTGAGGCTCATAAATCAAACTTTGCATTCCTGATAGATATGATCTATCAGCAGAGCAGGATTACTCATATTCCTGATGTGTATTTTTCTCTGAATTACAGCCTCAAATTTTCCTCTCAATGTCTTAGTAAAGTTTTTTTTTTTAAATCTGAAATTAGCCCAGACTGATGTTTACATTTATTCACCTTGCATGCTCTACCCAACTGTAGATCTGTCTAGTTATCCACAAAACCTTGTGCTTAATCCTGCTTAATTCTATAATTCTGCTTTATTAAAAACCATTCATCGCCAATTAATGTGGAAAATATAGATGGAAAGAAGGAGATCAGCCACACAAAGCTCACATAGTCAAAACTTCAGAGCCCATGACAGATTAATACCCTATCTTAAAAGATAAAACTCTAGCTCCAAATCCATTTAACCTTTGCAAACCCTCTTCAAAGGACTACTATTGAGTTTTAAAACAGAAAATAAATAGATATGAATAGAAATGTTGATGAACTTAAAGGTTGCTGATATGATTGGGATTATGGTGAGTTGCTCTGGCTTTTGGGTATTTGTCTGGTTTCAAGTATTATACCAAAGAAAAATATTTGGGGCATAGCGTGGTCTGTGTGCTTCTACAGACAACGTAAGCTCCTGAGGAAAGGAAAGGCGAGTTTGGTGACAAACCCAACTACTACCGTCTGCATAGTTTGGATTAGTATGGAACATTTTCACGAGCTGGATTAAATTCTTCCATTGATACAGCAAGAAATTCATGTCATTTTCAGGTCCATGTCAAACCATCACATAATTATTCAGAGTGCATCTCCTCTACTATATGCAGGGAAAAGCAGACAGGCTTCTTTCCAAGTGGATAATTATTGCTGAAAGCACCTCCTCTCCTGGGATATCCAACAGAAACATGTTGTGGCATCTGCTTAGCTAACAGCCAATGAAAATAACATGGATTCTTCGTTCAAGACATGCATTTGTCATTACTCTTGACATAACTTGCAGTTCTCCCATTTGTCCATTTTGCATGCCTCCAGTTACACACATTTCAGTTACGCATATTCTCCCCTATACACTTCAGTCACAACCACATAACTTCAGAAGGTGTATTCATGAGAGAGGTGCTATGTATTTAAAATAGAAGTAGACTGCATCACACCCTCTTGTATTTTGTCTGTCCAGAAAATGTGAAATGGGGACTTTCACGTGTACAATGTGAATGTCATTGAAATCCATTCAATCCATTCAATATCTGTTCACAACACCATGTGATGTGAAATGTTTTTAAATTTGTTTCTAGGCAAGCAGAGACACACAGTCACACCCACGGCTCTGCACTGCTCCACTGTTTTTCAGGTCCAAACTATCTTTTTAAAAGCACACAGACACATACACATGAATTAACTTGCTGCTAATGAGCCACATGTAAGAATGATCTTGCACTGGTTCAGCCTGCTTCTCTCCATTCTCAGACAGTGGTCGACCATGCCCCCCTGCCACACAATGTAATATATGGTTAACAATGTTACTGTAGTTAAAAAACAGTCACACACAAATATCAGAATATGGAACTGTACACAGATCAGCCATAACATTAAAACCACTGACAGGTGACATGAATAACATTGATTATGTCATTACAGTGGCATCTGTCAAGGGGTGGGATATATTAGGCAGTGAATAACACTGAACACACAAGGTTGATGTATTGAAAGCTAGACAAATTGGCAGGTGTAAGGAACTGAGCATCTCTGACAAGGGTCAAATTGTGATGGCTACACAGCTGGGTCAGAGCATCTCCAAAACTGCAGGTCTTTTGGGGTGTTCCCGGTAGGCAGTGGTCAGTACCTACCAAAACTGGTCTAAGCAAGGGCAACAGGTGAATCAGTGACATTGACATGGGCAGCCTAGGCTTACTGATGCACATGGGGATTGAAGACTAGCCTGTCTGGTCTGATCCCACAGAAGAGCTACCATAGCAGAAATTGCTGAAAAATTTAGTGCTGGTTATGATAGAAAGGTAAAAGAACACACAGTGTATCACAGCTTGCCATGTATGGGGCTGCTTAGCTGCAGAACACCCAGAGTGTCCATGATAAACCCTGTACACCACTGAAAACACCTACAATAAGCATGTGAGCATCAGAACTGCACCATGCAGCAATAGATGAAGGTGTCCTTGTTTTATGAACCATGTTTTCTTTTACATCAATTGAATGGATGGGTTCTTGTATGTCGATTACCTCAGGAAGAGGTGGCACCAGGCTGAACTATGGGCAGAAGGCAAGCTGGTGGAGGCAGTGTGTTGCTCTGGGCAATGTTCTGCTGGGAAACCTTGGGTCCTGGAATTCATGTGGATGTTACTTTGATACATACCACCTACATAAACATTGTTTCAAACCAAGTACATCCCTTCATGGCAACGGTATTCCCTAATGGCAATGTCCTCTTTCAGCAGGATAACACTGCAAAAATTGTTCAGGAATGAATTGAGAACCATGACAAAGTGTTCAAAAAGTTGATGTTGGCCTTCCAATTCTCAAGCTCTCAATTTGTTCAAGCATCTGAGGGATGTACTGGACAGACAAGTCTGATCCTTGGAGGCCCCACCTCGCAACTGTCAGGAATTAAAGGATCTGTTGCTAATGTCTTGGTGCCACATACCACAGCACACCTTCAGAGGTCATGTGGAGTCCATGCCTTAATGGGTCAGACCTGTTTTGGTGGCACCTGTAGGGGGACCTACACAATATTGGCAGGTGCTTTTAATGTTATGGCTGATTAGTGTATATTAAAGAATGTTAGAGCGAGATCTGCTCCAGTCTCAACCAAAATATTCACGTAGCTTCTTAAAAGTTTTTGCCAAACTGTCATAAAGAGGGTAGTAAAATAAAGGACTGTCAAGGGCAGAATACTGCATGAATGGAGTTTACATATGACCTGCCCAGATTTTGAGGTTGCTCTGCCCAAAGCATAATCATAGACATAAGTCAAGAGGAGACTCTTAAAAGTGGGCCTATTTTTTTACCTGCATGCTTTCTTTACAATGTTCTGTGTACCTCTGATGTGAGCCTAATGACTTGGATATGTCATTACACTGGTCACTGAAGTATTTAACCTATTATGTGTGTCTGCATTTCAATAATCATCACTCTCATAGGACAGGCAATGTATGAGCATTACTTTTAGAAATCTGGCTAGGCCGCAATGTGTTCAAGCAATTCTTTGACATGCCATTGGACGCTAAACCAACAGGCCAACGTTACTGGCCAACATGATGCTACCACCACCATGCTTCACTGTGGGAATGGAATTTTCAGGATGATGAGCACCAGTCATTAAATTTCTTTTTATGCCATGGCCAAAAAGTTTGCTTTGGTCTCATCACACCAAAGAATTTTTTTTCCAAATGTTCTGTCTTTATCTTCCATGGTTGTCCTGTGAATAGCATCTCAAATCTGAGTTGTGGACTCTCCGACTCTTTCAGGGTTATTCCTGGGCTCTTGGTTAATGTCCTCCTTACCTGAGCACTGACTTTTGGTAGGTGGCCTACTCCTTGCAGTTGTGCCAGAATCATTCAATTTTTTAAAAATAGATATTGTCATCTCAGTTCATATTTTGGGGTCGGGAGTGTTAATAACAATAGCCTGATTGATACTTTTCCAGAAGTTTTGCTGGACTTATTTTGACAGCACCTGTTGTCTAACAGACTCCAGGGGCTTTCAGGAAGATGTGTATTTACTGTATATTGAGATCACCAGAGCTAATTTAATGGTTTCACGATAATTCTTGTCAGTATTTATGCGACCAATACGTTTACATTTTTTTTTTACTTTTACTATGTATACATGCTTATGCAAGACTCTGTTAACATACTTTCTAATGGAGTTATGTTTAACTTCAGTGTTGGAGCAGGGAACATGCTAAAACATAAGACAGACATAAGTATTCCTGGGTGAAGGTGATGTGTGAATGGAAAAATAGATGCATGTTTATATATTTACCCTATTGATATATTCCTTATTACTCATTGTTATTACTGAAGAGAAATATGATCTCAGAATCAGAAAAGTTTATTCTACTTATAGACAACAAAAGCAAACATAATTTTACTTACTGATAAAGAAGATTTCCACAGTAGCAGTGGTGAAGCACCCATGTGTATGCCACTTTCAATAATGGTTTGCCTAACATCCAGACGAATAAATAAGCAGTAAACAATTCTTGGCTCAGGGAATTCAGAGCTGCTCACTGCTCACCTGAACTTAACCATGTTTGGAACACAAGCTTTCTGTACTGTTTCATTTCCTTTGCTCTTTTAATGTGATCCCGGAGATGTCCAATACATTTAAAGTGATGGGTTAGATCAGCAGAGTCGGTTTTCTATTATTTTGTCCCTTCAAAGTGCTGTCAGGTAGCACTGTAGCCACATCAAATGCAGCTTCATGCGTATGTAACCCATTTCTCTTGCTTTTTGTCTAAATCTGGATCTACGTAAATGGAAGATATTTGTCTTTGTTTCCACTACTTGTTATCTTTGGATGCAAATGAACTGCATGGATTTCACCCATCAAAACAGAACTTTCTGTTCTGCATCATAGTGTTTTTTTTTTTATTCTAATAAAAAGAAAACAAATGTGCCTTAATACTGTCTCACAAGAATGTATGTGTGCCAAATTGTTTGTAGACTGCAGGGAGTGTCTTTTTCTGTTCCAGTCAACATATTTGGAGCCAGATTTTTTGGCTTCGCTGCACAATGTGAACATAAGTACAGGTGAAAGATGGCTAAAATGACTCACCTTACTTCAGAAAAGAATGACCAGTACCACTACAAAGTGAGTGTATTAGACTGTGGTCAGAAAATGAAAATCCTGGTATGCCTCTCATACACAACCCATTTCTCTATTCTGCAGAGTGCCTCAAAGCATTTAAGAACACAAAAGCCTAGTGGTTTTTCACTTCTGGGTGGGAAAGGGATTTCAGGCTCTTCCACCTGGAGAAGAAAAAACAAACAATTGATATTATTGGGAGAGTGAGTCAATCAGCTAACAAACATTTACTAATAATAACCATCACAGTCCTCCCATAACACAGCTAGCTAACACAGCTACAAGGCAGTAAGACAGGGTGGATCCACTTCGTTGCTGCTTGTTTAAATGGTATTGTATGTTTATTAGCACAGATGTAGTCCACCAGTGAAGACATTTATGGTATCTAAATTTACTTCTTTTAACTTTGCACTAGAATACTATAAGCTTAATGATGTTATCAAGTCACAGAAGTTGATAGCTTGCAGTTTAGTATGAACAGGATACTATTTGTATGAAAAAAAAATTATATATGTTAGCAGAAAAAAGCCAAATAACACAGTAAACAACTGTTACTCATTCTGATGCGTATACATACTTATACAAGCCTCTCTGCTGAGGAAGCAAGTGATTTTCACTTTAAAATAGCCGACACTTCCATTTTAAGTTATACATGTGACTCTTGATACGCTATTGTTCATTAGGTAATAGTGTGGAATATAGTGGAAAACAAAATGTAAATTTCATTGTTGACCTCACTTTAACCCCTTAAATCCCATGGTTAATGCATACATTCCTCACTGCTCACTACTGTGTACTTTTGTCTATTACTTTCACTGTAGTTCCTGATTAATTCATAGTACTTTGTTAATGATATGCTACAAAATAAATGACTTACAATAATCTGGGACTTTAATTGGAATTTTATGCACTGCCCTAATTTAACTTGTACTTGTAATTAAATTGTTAACAACATCAAAAATACAATTACTTTGTTACTTTTTTTTTACTATGATTTTCAATCATCACTTCACTTCATTAAACATCTACTGTATTTTATGAAACTGAATTATAAAGTGAATTTTTGAGCATGAGGAAGTTTCACGGAGATTCAACATTCCTAACAAATAGAAGTGTTAACAGATGTGACGAGAAGAATGTTTAATGCCCATCACTGTAATTCATCTGCTGCTATGTACTCTGTGCATGTATTAAAACAGTTGTGAAGCTTGCTATTAGCATTAAACTAGAGCTGGGTGAAATATTAAAGGAAAAACCAACATAAAGTGTCTTAAAGTGTCTCTGCTGCCTCAACATGACTGGGCATTGATTCTACAAGTCTCATGAACTTTAATGGAGACATAGAACATCATTCTTCCAAAAGATATTCCCTCACTTGGTGTTTTGATAATGGAGAGCACGGTCTAACATCTGTCCAAAAATCTTCCATACGTGTTCTGTTTCAGCTGGATGGAGATATGGTGACTGTGAAGGCCATAGCGCATAATTTACATTATTTTCATACTCATCAAACACTTAGCAATTCTCTCAGGTCCTATGGATGGGGCAGAGTCATCCTGGAAGAGACTATTCACATCAGGAGAGAAATATTTCATTATAGGATAAAAGATATCAGACAGAAGAATATTTACTGAGGTGCAGTGATGCTTCATTCTAAGGGGACAAGTGTAAGCAAGCCATGCCAGCAAAATAAATAAACACCCCTCGAAGCATAACTGTTTTTTGTTTTTTTTTTTAACTTTAATTTGCCAGCCATCTGTAATTTGCCAGAGGTATTATGATGATGTGTGATTAAGGAAGATTTCTTTTTGTTCTTGTACTTTTACTTTAAAAAGATTTCATTCCCAATACAGTTTTACTACATAATACATTATACTTTAACTTGAGCAAAGCATTTGAAGCTGTATTTCAACTTTTACCACAGTAAATAAATTTTTTAGATGAGTAGTTTTGAGATGACTTTTACTTTTAAAATTGGCCACTTTTACCACTTCTGTTAACCATTAAGAGCACAAAAGAAGGAAAACTGCTGTACATGCAGTATATACAGCATGAAGATCTCCTCAGCAGCCCTGGAAAATCTGGACTTAATCATCAAAGACAATAAACACCCCAATATTTGTGATATCTTCAGATTGTTAAAGTAGATACATCTTTCTCATTTCCACGGAGAACAGTTGTGTGGGTTTCAAGAGCTTGTTTGCATAAATCTATGAATATCATGTGATGACAGCAGCCTACACAACTGGCTGGGGTTGTTAAGCTCAACCCTTACAGCTTGAGTAGGAGTTTAAGGTCATTTGAAGAAGTTTGGTGAATGCTGAGCAATGGCACAAGGAAAATTAATCAAAGAGTATAACACAACGTTGTGGGATATTCTTTTATTGCAACAAACTCATATTTTACAAAGGTAAAAAGAATTAAAGTCATATTATAAGAACAGCAAATACATACAGAGAAGCATTATTTTAGCTGCCGTTGCCTAAATTGCAAAAATGCCATCTGTGTTTTAACAAATACACAGCATTTATACATGTATTAGTAATGGCCTTTAATTCTGGGCAGACCATGCACTAAATCATGTCAGACTGCAGCACAATGTTTAAATCATAACCACTTGTTTGCTCAAGTTAATACCAGACCGTTTATTTTACTGTTGGGGTTTGGTTAAAACCATTCCCAGTTTTGAGCATTCTGAAAAAGCTGGCTCTTATTTGTTTTGCTCTAAAGTGTTACTTCTATTCACATATATCCATCTGAAAAGCATTTCGTGTGGAACTGAAGTTTATGAAACATGAAGCGACATTAATAAACATGTTCAGAGTGCTAAGATGTGAAAAACAGTACAGCAAGAGCAATATATTTAGTGTCACTGCATGAGCCTGTTAAGAAAGCTAGAATACTTAAGTGCCTAAGAAACTATGGATGTCCAATCTTTCGATTGGAGATTACACAAATATTTATTAGATAAAGAAGAAAAGATGATGGGGCATATTGCTATAGGAAAATAATAAACAGTTTGGGGCAACCCAAGTTATTTTCAAAACACCACTTCTGGAAGTGTTATATTCCTAATTTATTTCTCTATAGATATGTTTAATGTTGTGGAATGTCTCAAAATAAGTTATTTTCTTTCATCACTTATACTATTTACAGATCTCCCTCTCTCTCTCTCTCTCTCTCTCTCTCTCTCTCTCTCTCTATCTCTCTCTCTCTCTCTCTCTCTATCCTGAAGTTAATGAGAGATGCAGCTAGTCATCACGCCAACATCCTTCCACCATCATCAAAGTTACAGCATTACTTCTGATTAACAAAACACTAACACTGTAGACTCCTTCTATAAATGTTAAACAACTCCTTAATAGGAAACTTCATCAGATCAACAACTGCACTGCACACTATTTTTTCAGTTACCTGAAGGATCCACCAAGTATGTGTGTATGTCTACATATATATTGTGGTGCTGGCCACGAGACCTGAAAGCGGGATGGATGGTTTTGGACAGTTGGGTTTGGAGATAGCCAGATAGTGGGCCAGCTCCTGGCTACGGCGGCGACTGAGCAGTAGCAGATAATGCCGGCAGCTTGATTGGCTGGGCAGAGATGATGCCAGCTGTGACAGAGACGACACCAACCACACTCAACGGCATGTCAGGAGGGCAGGAGCAGTCCAGATCCCCCACTTTACCACGCACCACTGACCTTTGTTGCCGGCTTCTGCAACTGGATGCTGGTGGAGACAGCGTTGGAGGGAAAGCCACCAGCGTTTTCGTGAAGAGCAGCTGAGCATGATGCCTGTTGAGATTAGCACGATGCTGAGGCAAGCGTATCAAATGTTTCTGGAGGCAGAATTGATGCTGGACTTTGAAGCTCCAACAACTCTAAAGGAAGCCATCAGCGTGGCCAAGCATGTGGAGTTTATTCTGGGGGAGTGTGCTGGCCAGTGCTGGGCACTGAGTGAGCCAGTATGGTGAGCCTAGGCCGGCAAGGAAATGAAAGCGGGGTTGGGCAGTGCCTGACTTTTCTCTCTTTGCATCTGATACTAACGCCGAGGTAGAGTTAGAGAGCCGGCTCTGTCTGGCGGTGTCTTCTATGAGTAAGGCTAAGCATGTAGTCGACAGCGTTCTCAAGCAGCACAGTCAACACCATTGCAGGCCAGTTTCAACGCGCAGCCAGATGTGAGCTCACGACTTCCGCAGAGCAGAGACTGTAACTCCCAAGGAGGATGGAGCTAAGCTGCGCAATGGAGGTGAAGGACTGTGTAGCCCCGTGCAACTGGTGGCTCGGGGGAGGCCTTGGCATGAGTAAGTAAGGGAATTTGCTGTTTGTCACGCCCTCCCCTCTTCCCATGATGTGCATGTGTGTGTGTGTGTGTGTGTGTGTGTGTGTGTGTGTGTGTGTGTGCCATTCTGCCTCTTGTTCTGAGGTTGCTTTCAATAAAGGTACCTTGTTAAAAGAGCAACTGGTGTGGATACTCAAAGATCTAAGACTTTTTCTATGTACGCAAAAGGCCTTTTTCTCTCAAATATTGTTCACAGATTTGTCTAAATCTGTGTTAGTGAGCACTTCTCTTTTTCCAAAGATAATACATACACCTCACAGGTGTGGCATATCAACCACACCAGCCCAGGACCTCCACATCCAGCTTCTTCAGCTCTAAGATCATCTGAGACCAGCCACCCGGACAGCTGCTGCAACAATCGGTTTGCATCGCCAAAGAATTTCTGCACAAACTGTCAGAAACTAGCTCAGCATCATGATATGCCACACCTGTGAGGTGGATGGATTATCTCGGCAAAGGAGAAGTGCTCTCTAACACAGATTTAGACAAATTTGTGAACAATATTTGGGAGAAAAAAGGCCTTTTGTGTACAAGAAAAAGTCTTAGATCTTTGAGTTCAGCTCATGAAAAATGGGAGCAAAAGATCAGTATAAATATATATATATATATACACACACACACACACACACACACACACACACACACAGCTTTAATCAGACACACACACATTTTAATCAGCGTATAGCATCGACTCAATTCAACTTCTGGGATATTGAGCTGGTCAGTTAAGTAGCAGAGGGGGTTGTTAATCAGTTTCAGTTGCTTTGGTCTTAATGAAATTAACAACAGTTGCACTAGAGGGGCAACAATGAGATGACCACCAAAACAGGAATGGTTTAATGGGTGGAGGCCTTTGACATTTTGTCCCTATGCATGTTCTGTGACAAATTTTTCATTAGTTTTGCAGTTGGCTAGGGTCAGTGTCACTACTACTACCATGGTGCAGTACCTGGACCCTACAGAGGTTGCACATGTAGTCCAAATCATGCAGGATTGCACATCAATATGTGCCATTGCCAGAAATTTTGCTGTGTCTTCCACCACAGTCTTAAGAGTATGGAAGAAATTCCAGGAGACAGGCAGTTACTCTAGGAGAGCTGGACAAGGCTGTAGAAGGTCCTTATTCCCTCAGCAGGACCGGTATCTGCTCCTTTGTGCAAGGAGGAACAGGATGAGCATTGCCAGAGCCCTACAAAATGACCTCCAGCAGGCCACTGGTGTGAATATGTCTGACCAAACAATCAGAAACTAGCTTCATGAGGGTGGCCCGAGTCCCTGATGTCCTGTATTGGGCCCTGCGATCACTGCCCACTAGGGCTGTGCCAAAATATCGATTCGCATAAGAAAATTGATTCTCATTTACTAGGATTCAGAATCGATTTAAAATGTCCCAAAATCGATTTAAAAAAATAAATAAATAAAACAAATCCGCTGGCAAATAAAACAAATACTCAAGACGTCCTGACGTCACCATGCAGCCGGTTCCGGAACGTACGCATGTGCAGAAAGCACCAAAACAAAGACGGAAGTATGATTCATCCAGCCCCGTCTGCGTTAAAGGCAGATCTGGCTTCATTTTGGCTTTTACTGAATGCCCGGGACGACCGAGCTTGACATGAGCTTCGCAGTGTGCAGGGTTTGCAAAATGAAAATTAAGCACTTCAGGAACACCAGAAATCCGAGGTGATCCCGCTAACTGCTCTAACCACCTTTGCTAACTCCGAGCGGGCAAAAAAAAGCAGGTCTGTCGCCTGTTTAATCGCTTATTTTAAAGCGAGCTACTGAGAGTAGCAGTGGAGCCTGGATTGTTTAAAACTTAATAAATGTGAAAAAGACTGTCTCCATTTGTCATTCTGTCTTGCAAAGCAGACTGGAGTA
>JAOVVH010000058.1:22817933-22830112 GCA_028566435.1 Scorpiodoras heckelii | reverse complement strand
GTCCATCTGTTTCTCTACATACTTTGTTAGTACCCTTTATACTGTTCTCTGTTCAACTTTATTGTCGGCCATGCGATGGACTGGTGTCCATGGTGTACCCCGCCTTCGCCCGATGACGCTGGGATTGGCTCCAGCCCCCCATGACCCTGCCTAGCAGGATAAAGCGGAAGATAATGAATGAATGAATAACTTTATTGTCATTGCTCAGTACAAAGCAAATTAGCAGTTGTAGTGCATGAACTTTTGGTGTACTTGTATACACACACAAGGTAATTAAGTCTATATACATATATACATATGGATAAATCTTGCTATAGTGTATACTATAGATTAATACTTTCACTAATAACATCTATATATCTATATATATCTATATACAGTATACAAGGTATCTGTCAAGTACAAGTGAGTTTTAAAAAAAGTGCAAATAAGATATATAAGAATGTGCAAATATGAGGTATAAAAATGTGCAATGTTTTATGACTTAATTGTATTAAAAAAGTACTGTTATAGTGAGCCATGCCAAGTACTGAGTACACTGTAATACAATATGTTTCACCCCTGCAGTCACCAAAAAAAGAAATCCTAAAAAATAGTTTGAAACCAATCATATACATTTTAACTACATATGGTATAGTTTATACTATATAGTTTACTACTTATAGTACTACTTATGTCTCCCTATTATGGTGTATTTATTGATTTGTGTGGGTATTTATTCATTTGTTTGTTTTTTGTTTGCTTATTAGTTGTAGTCTTTCTCCTGCCATGAATATAGCCCTTGTTGATGGCATAGCATTAAAAATGAACACCTTAACTCCACCCCTGTATGTCACTCTTGACCAGTGATAAAATTCGACCATATTTATAGATTGAGAGATTTTAAGCTATCCAGTGGATTCTGGTATCTTGTACTTCAGCTCATGAAATTAGGTAAGATTTAACTGTATGACCTTTTGAAACAAAGTGGAGGTGGAAGATTGAAAGATATAGAGTTCAAAATAATTGCTTCAGTCACAGGTGCTTCCATGGAGATTTGGGTGGAGATTAACACTAGTGATGGAAACAATCGTGTCGAAACCTGACAAGCCACGATCTGAGTTGTCAGGGACATCTTGGCTAGAACCTCCAGGACAATGATCATATCAAAGAATCTAAGCAGTCTAATGGATTCTGATATCTGGGTAATTAAGGAACATGGAAAGATATGGAGTATAAAATAACTGTTTTATGATACAGTTATTTATATGATGTAACTTGTGATAGAGAAGATTTAAGCTATTTTGAAGTTAGGTATTATTGAACTATTTGACTCAAAGTGGACATATAAGATAGCAAGATATAGAGTGCAAAATAACTTTCTTGTCAGAGGTAGTTGCAAGGAGATCTGAGTGGTTTAATTAGCAGTGGACAGAAACCTGAAAAATGACAATCATTGTAATTGGGGACATTACAATCTCAGGTAGAACCTCCAGGACAATGATCACATCAGTCAGTCTAAGCTGTCCAGTGAATTCTGGTAAGCTTTTATGCAGTTAGGTAAAATATATAACTATTTGACCATTTGAACTAAAGTGAGGTGTATGATGGAAAGCCATAAAAAACAACTTCTTTTGTCAGAGGTGGTTCCATGGAGATTTGGGTGGAGATGGAAACCTGGGTAGATGGAAACCTTATTGAAACCTGGCAAACCACAATTAGTCTCGGCTTCTAACACAATGATAACATCCTCTGGGTGCCATTCACACTCAATGGAAAGGATGCACTGTCAGGTTATAAGTTCCACTTTAATACTGAACATCCTGCTGGTTCGAAATGTCATGGAAGCCATGGAGGTATCGGTTCACTCTTGCAAGGGGGTGGAAAATTAAACAGCTCTTACACTGATAGCTGTTGCTGCTTGTCAGAGGAGATGAACAATCAAAACAAAGGCAGGGCTCACCTGTAATACTCCACTCGTTGGGGAACAATGGCGCACCTGCCAACGGCAGTCTCAAAGCACACAGAAACATGTACACGCACACTGCAACAATGGCATTGGTAACTATTTTAAGAATGTCAACAAGGAGATGACAAACATGTCTCAACTCCATAGACTGGGATTTAAAGCTAAGTGTTTACTTAAGTGCAGGCACTGACTGATGAATTAGTTGTTGTATCTTAAGACCTAGGCTATACCTTTTGTAATATGGAAAACCATTTTTGACTCAGCAAAATTGTCTAGTATTGTTGACTGAAGGAATCTCCCATTTGTGCCTGTGCAGGTTGCTTTCTGCTGAAAGGCTGGAAGGTCATTTTGCAAGAAGGGAGGACCCCCTACTTCATTCACCATTAAGGGAGGAAACTGTTTTGTATGAGAATAAACTGAGTTGAAAAGAAAATAGGGCAATAGTGACCTCATTGCTCAAACTAGACAAAAGGTATTTCAGTAAAGAAATGGGAGTACACAGAAACTTGTCATGTATCATACATGTTACTCTTTAATAAATAAAAAATAATACTATTTGAAAATTACTGTGGTGCAAATGAAATAAAGCCCTTTTGGATGTGCTGTTATGATTGTGTTAAGAAAGGTAGGAAAACCATCTTTGGAGTGGTTAAAGTAATACTTGATGTCAGGCCACATTACACCACCACATCATTGATTATTAGCTTGAAAGCAGTCTAGCAATGCTTTATTCCTTAGGCAAGATATTGTTAGAAAACAAAATCAAATTTGTCCAGACTAATGTCGGGGTGGCACAGTGGTGCAGCAAGCAGCGCTGTCGCCTCACAACAAGGAGCACCCGGGTTTGATTCCTGGGCCAGGGTCCTCTCTGGGGGAGTTTACATGTTCTCCCTGTTTCTGTTGGTTTTCTTCTGAGAGCTCAGGTTTCCTCCCACAGTCCCAAGACATGTAGTCAGGTGAACTCTAGATACTGATTTGCCTCTTGGTGTGAGTGTGAATGTGTCTGTCTGTCAGGGGCGGGGCGGTTGCCCCAGGGCCCAGGGCCCTCCCCCGGCCGTGCAGGGCCCCCTCCGCTGCCACTGTGCCCCCCCCCCTACTGTTACCATGTAATTTGATTAACATGTCACTTTCTGCAACTTGCTCTGATAGTTTTTTAAAAGCTGCTCGTATATATGATCGTTGCTACTTATTATCCTTATATATCGCTTAATTTTGCTACACAGCTTTATCATGGTGTGAACTTTTTAAAATTAAAAAAAAATCTTTGAAATCCCTAAAGAAATGTAAAATATAACAAATAGTAATGTTTCGAAGTTAAACGAAGCTGTTCGTTTTGTATTTAATTGTTTTCCATTTAAGAAACTTGCTAAAAACTGCAATGAATAATGGGGTGGATCTAAAGGCCATCTAACATCTTCATCCGCCTGATGACGTACAAGCCTTTTGTGTAGCCCCGGGACCTTTTGTGTAGTTGTTCCGCCACTGCTGTCTGTGCATCTGCCCTGTGATGGACTGGTAACCTGCAACCTATCCAGGGTGTTTCCCTGCCTGCCACTGAATGATCTCTGGGATAGGCTCCAGCACCCTCATGACCTAGCAAAGGATAAGCAGCTTAGATGGTGAATGAATGAATGAATGAATGAATGAACATTAATGTCAATACTGCATACTGATGTGATTAAATCTTAAAATGTTTTAATTTGACATCCAAAATTGCTCAGTAGGTGAGGGAATGACTGTTAGGGAGAGAATATATGATATAATGTGATAACAGGAACTAACTTTTTTCATGGATGCTATGCAACATTAAACTATAAATGGATAAAATGTATGTCAATGTTTAAAAAAATTAATAAAATTTAAAAAAAAATGTTATTTGGTTTGCTTGCCACCAATTACCATGGTATAATAGAAATAAACTTCTGAACATATATCTATTATAACAATAAACAGATATCTGTTGTACAAAAAAAAGTTGATGCTGTTTCCATAAAATAGAAACAAACTAGTAGCCTAATTTAAACCACCACAACTGTGACCAGGCAGGTACAAATAATGAATGAAGGAATGCTGTAAATTTCCTTGTTCTTCATTCTTCATATCTGACCACACCCTCATGTCCACAGTATAAAACTTCTGCTTTTATTGCATACTGTGTGATCAACAGTACCAATGCACACTCTTAGTGTCAATCAGATGCACTGTGAACCTTTCAGGCAAACTTTCTAAACATTAGAGTGGCTCCTATTTGTATCTGTATTTGTATCTGTATAGAACACATTATCTGTTCAATCTGAATAATGTACAGTAATAATTCATACATCCCAAGTCTACCAACAATATTTTATTGTAAAACTCAGCATGTTTTTGTCTCCCATTCCATCTTTCATAAAAGTACATAAATGTGAGATATATTGTTTTTTTAAGAGTGCAATGACTATATATCTGCCAAAACCATTTGTTGAAAGCTTGATTCATAATTCATTATCAAAACTTTTTTTTTTCACAGAGGTGTGACTCCCGAGGGTAAATTTGCTTCCAAACATGCCCACTGAAAGATTGAGAGCATAAAAATATTGTTTTCCTTCCTGGTCCCATGGTTCCCATGTGTTGACACACAACAATAAAACATGTGTCCAAAGCTGTGGTATGTAGTGATGCTATCTCCAAAATTTACTCAAGGCCTGATTGAGGGGAACCCCCACCCTGCTCTCAGGTATTGTGGATTCCCATTCAAATTCTTAAAAAGATAATTCTTTGGAAAATTTATAGATGGGTTATGACAGCAAGAATGTGAATCATAATGGGCTTTGTGATTTAAACGTTGAAGAATGTTTTATCAAATTCAACACCACACAATCATTTTGAGTACCATGCAATTAGTTTGATGAATGTCATGTTAACTCCTAGAGCATAAAATGTGCCAACACTTCAATGGAGGTTTGCTATCAGCACCTTTATTTATTGGGAATGATGCAGATTAAATTCCATAGCAAACCCAAATGTTTTCCAAGTGGTTAACAATCTTCCATTCTGTTGTCAAAGCATAGAATATTCTATTCAACATAGCCATGGCTTAAATTAATATTTGTTTTCATGAGCTGTGGTTTCTTAGGGGAAAAATAAGTTATTCTGACAGAAAATGTTCAAGTGAGCTTAACATGGATGTGGAAAAGACAAGCAACTCTGTATGTGCAGTAAATTAAAAGTGAATGTGTTATTGAAAGCCTTGCACACCATTGTCACGTAAACAGGGCTGGACCTGGAGCCAGTTCAGTGGGGAATCACGGCACATTTAGTTGATATCTCAGCCTGGGATGAATCAGCCAAATCTTGTGTATGCCATGAGTCGTTTTGATTATGAATGTGCTCATGGGCCAGAGGGAAAAGTGCTCCACCTTCCATTTCTCATCTCTGTTGTGGTCTCTGGCACAACTGGCTGGTTTATCGTATTCATCACATCATTTTATCACCATGGGTCTGAACTCTTAAAAGACATTTAAACAATGAAGCTTGACACAGGCTTTGTCTGTCCTGGTCATTTTGCTGATATGTAACTATGTTTGTGTTATTCTGTCCTCGTTTGTAATCTCCTGCACGCCTGCATTGTAACCATAAAACAGGCTTTATTTGCTTTCTAATAATCCACACCCTTTGCCTAGCTGATGTACTGTAATGACAAATGTGGCACGATCCCAAACACAGGAATTCCACCGTGGAATTTTTTACTGATCACCACTCGGAAGAGTATTCTCCTGAAACAACATAAGCAGAGGCTGTATGTGAATCAGTATGCGGTGGAATAAATATTTACAAACCGTGGACTCAACTGCAGAGGCATACCGCAGGATCGCATTACCATTCCACCCACCAGAATGTTAATATGCATGCACAGCTTCATATGAGGTAGACAGGATGGCATAGACACACATCTGTTTTTAACAGATGCTCCTTGGACTGTTTTAACCCATGCCATTTTTAAATGCAGACCAATCTCTATGGAAAAGAAAATAGTGCCCAAAATTTGTCTTATTATGGTCAAAGAATTTGCAGTTTCCACACAAAACCAAAACAAAACCATGTTTTACAAATTATGGTGCCCTAACTTACACCAGGTTAAACATCCTTCTGGTGATGGCCTTAAATAAACTTGTTTTTCAGAAACCAGCCATGCCATTTGTTCAGTTTCTTTGCTAAGACTGCTTCACAGATTAATTAATTCAATTCAATGCTGGAGTATTTAACATATTTTTAAATTGAGTTAGCTTTTTTTGAGAAAGTAACTATTTATATTGGCTACTGATATTAATGTTAGGATTAGTTTTAGGTGTAAGTATAGTATTACTTAGCTGCATTAATAATTATTTAAAAAGTCAGTGCGCATTTTCATGTCCACTGGATATTGTGTGTCTGTGCATTGGTATAGATTTACGTAGGGATCCTTGGGATGTGTCCCAGACAACTTTCAGAAAACCTGAAATATCCCTTCTAACATTTAGACATGTAATCATGGCTAAAATGGAGACTTTGTTTTGCTTCATTCCATTGAATGCTGTCACGCTCTTCATACTCAGACAGAGAGGGTTAATGGTCTACATGGTCTGGCTCAGCACACTCTGTAGGGTAGACATACTGTGCATGAGTTGCTCAACACCACCTCATCAGTCAGTGTACTAGCTATTGATGGAGACAGATGATGGATGGAGAGTGAGTGGTTTGGTTATAATCTAAGAGACAGACTTGGTTTGTCTGTTTCACATCTTCTCTTGACTGTAAAAAAGGATAGAAAAAACTTATAACATACTGTTTCCCTTGCATTCTTAACCAGAGTAAACTATAGGCATGTCTATATGGGCATAAGCTTGCCAGCTAGGTACCTAGTTAATTTAGCAAGCTATGGAATGAGTTTAATCTCATCTTTAATCCTAATTCGTATGATGGTCTCCCTTAAATAAAGCATGTTTGTGTGTATTGATGTATAATGTTATTCAGTGACTTAGAGAAACTTTTGTTTCCCTACCTAGCTAAACAGAAAATGTTTTGTTGGCCATGTTCTGTTCAGGGTGTGCAGAAGGTAATGTTAAGAGAGCTAGCTAATGTATCAAATATGAAAAAGTAGGCAAAAGTTAATTGATGCAACAGAAGAAAGTAAAGTTACTAAATTTAAAATACTTCCCTTAGAATAATTTCTTGTATGTATGGATACGTGTATAGAATGTGTATAGAAAGAAAGGAAAAGAAAAATGGACGTGTTTTATCACCAACTATCAGTCTATGAGTAGGCGATTCCCAGCTGTACAGTAATGTTATTAAAGATGACCGTCTAATAAAAATATTCTTTATATTCCTTAATTAAAGGAAGGGCCCATATGTCCCTACCAACCTACGCCCTTATGTACAGTATGTGTGTGTATAGACACTGTTCTTATACGCGTCACACATTATATAGCTATAAGTGATTAATGGTATCATTCTACATTCAAAATATGGCAGAGACCTTCACTGTTGATAAAAGTGTTGTATGAGACACATATTTCCATTATAACATAATAAATCTTTAGTAAAGATGTCAGAGCTCCCAAACAGCCATCTGTAATGTTTCATAAACTCAAAATGTTAATATTTACAAGAAAGTATACTTAGCAAATTATCAGTTATCAGCAAAATGGATAGTGATTGCCCTCAACCATTTTGTATAGTCAATTGATTCATAATTTGTTTTTGTTTATTGCTTCTACCTTAACTTAAATGACATATTGCTATGTTTGAAGCATACATTAATGACATTTCAGCACATATCTAGCTTACATATATGGTACTCCAAGATGTTATTAATGTTTAGTATTCTTAATATTTTTTATAGTATTCTCACCAAATTATCAGGTTCCTCCCACAGAATTGGTGAGACATCAAATTAACATGGAGGTCAGGCTCTGCACTGATGCTTGACAAATGGACTTAATTGTGTGATATTTTATTTTTATAATTTTGACTTGTTCAATATGTCAACTAAATTCATATCTTTTTATATTAAATGGGATCAGTCGTGTTTGGTAGCCAACAAAAACCTTCCCATTTCCAGAACCAGTACTCAGTAGTCAGCATTTGTTTTCAAAGACTTATTGGCTCAGGAGATTGAGTTGCTTGAAAGCTCAAATCATTGTCATGTGGAAGATATCATCTGCAGCCAAATCCCTGTCCCCAACAGATATATTATATAAACATGTTGAACATACTGAAGGGAATGGAGCTTCCCTGAAGAAAATTCCAGGAACTACTTTATATAAATCATATGATTATTCACCCCTGTGATGAATAATTAATCATAGGGAAAATAAGCAATTTGGGTTAATGTAGAGAGCAGATCATTGGGAAATTCACAGTGAATTTATAACAAGTAGTTATGTAATTTCACAATTCCTGTTAAGATAAGCCTGCTTTTGTTGCATATGTAAGTATACTGTATGTAAAAGAATATGAAGAATTTAATTGGACTGAAGAGCTCCAGCAAGAGAAGTCAGCGACCAGGAAGTTTTTACTGTGTGTAAACATGTAACATACTATAGCAGGAACTATGTTACTTGTGTTTAGATTAATTCTATGTAT
Organism: Scorpiodoras heckelii; assembly: GCA_028566435.1. Lineage (NCBI taxonomy): Eukaryota > Metazoa > Chordata > Actinopteri > Siluriformes > Doradidae > Scorpiodoras > Scorpiodoras heckelii. The sequence continues at coordinate 22,821,558 of JAOVVH010000058.1, read as the reverse complement.
TATACTGAATGTAAATTCTTACAGGGTAGGGTAGTTAAACACAGAGATAGAAAGGCTTTTAATTCTTACTCTCCAGATATTTTCCTTTGTTGACTCTATATTCTGCACAATAATGAATGCGTGAAAATGCATGGCTAATATCCACGTAATATAGTGTGCTGGTAGACAGATGTTCAGATTCCTCTCAAGGGTTTTTCATTAGTGCAGTGGACAGTTCCAACCTGACAACCAGCTTATTGAATAATAGTCATTATAGTATGTGATAGAGTAGAGTGGCAGTTGCAAGAGATGATATTACACCATGTGTTTAGTTCCTCCCATATAAAGTATTATTTTTATATTTTTATTGAACGACCCAGTTTTGAAAATCTGAAATGTAAGTCACAACTATTTTTGAGGCTCTGCTTGTCCCTAAGTGTTGGGCTGTTAGAGCCAGCTGCTGTGTGATTTACGAGCCAAGAGACCTGAAAGATCCCAAGTCACACTCAGTCGCTGTTGTGTTGGTGCTATCTTTCAGCTTCCCAACCAAAGCAGCCATTTATCAAGTGGGTCAGAATGAGACTGCTGACTTAGGATTTACACAGACAGGTAAAAACAAAACTTCTGTTACCTTGGAGTGCCAACATGGCTACAGGAGGTAGGGAGGGGGCTGATTAGCCTTGCAGGCATTAGGGGATTACGACTTGATTGATGACTTAGCTGAGTGGTGGCACTGCGCCCATGTACCAAGCTTGTGTGCTGCTGATCGTGACATGCCAGGTGCAAGGCAGCCCTGAGCTTGGGTGTAGAAGGATTTATGGGGAACTAGGAGCATCTGCAAGCAGGCCAGATGGAGAGCAAGGTATGCATGCATGTTAAAAACTCTAACACACATACACATGCCATTACTCCAGCCATTCAACGCTTGGTGAGTCATGTCAGATGTCATATGAAATAAAAGTTTTAGCATTTAAACAAAGTAGCATGCAAAGTCCTACCCTATTAGTATGAGAAAATGTATTATTCATTAATTCTCTAAGCCACTTATCCTACTACTGGGTCACGGGGAACGTCTCACAGGTCGCTAGTCAACTGACGCAGACAAAGGGAAAACATGCAAACTCCAGAACAATCCAGCAACAGCTCCTCTTTGTAATGAACCTCCACTCATTTCCTACAGTTAAGACATAAACATCAAAGACCTCCAAAGACTGATCAGGCTTATAGAACCTGTGGCACACTCGCACACAACCATCCTAGATGTCCCACATGCAAATTCATTAACACAGCTGCTAAAATAACAGGCATAAATGGTTCATATTTTATTAGCCATCATTCCTTGTGCATCATTGCAGGAGTTGTTTATTGTATTTCCTGTAAGAAATGTAATCAGCTACATATTGGAGAAACCAAGAGGAGACTTGGACCATTGCACCATCGAAAAGAAGGATTTCTCCTTGCCAGTAACAAGGCAGTTCAACATATGGACATAACATTAATGATATCTCTGTGTGCATTGTTGTAATGGGAGCAATGAAGTGAGAAAACGCAAAGAGAAGGAGCTCACTAACACTTTCAGAACATTGGAACCCCAAGGAATAAATGTAAAGTTTTGACTACAGCTATTACATCCTCAAGCCTTTCATGTCTGCGTCCTTGAACTTTACTGTTTAGAATTTTACTGTTATACATTTTAGTATTTTGCCACTTTTTCTTCCCTCATTTTTTTCCGCGCTATACTTTTATTGTATTTTCTTCTTCTGCAGCAACGTTGTTTTTTTTTTTCGCTGTTAATTACCTATAGAAAACGAGAAGATGCCATCCACATTGGATCTGCCTAAACAGCCTCCACAAATGTCTGATAAGGTACGTTAACATTTACCATGGCCACCATTCAGCTTGTTCAGTGTGTGTCGTGCAGGATGTTTAGTCATTCTTCCTCCGTCATTAGCAGTAGTTTTATTTGTGATAGGTGCATATTAGTTAGCTCTTTGACGGAGAAGATTGCAGTGTTAGAGGTGCGCATCCAGACTTTAGAGAGGGATAGAGAGAGTGAGAGTAGTGTGGTTTCTGTAGGGGAAAGTCTGGATGCCCTAGGTGCAGTTAGCAATCCCCCAACTCCGGCATCAGAGCCCTCACAGCGGGGCGAATGGGTGACGACGCAACGGCATAATCGCAAAGCCAAAGCTAACTCTAAGGCTCGCCCATGGGAGCCCCACTCCTCTCCTCTTCGCCTGTCCAACAGGTTTGCTCTCCTCTGTGAAGCACCCCCTGAGAAACTTGAAAGAGCTCTGGTTATAGAAGACTCTATCTTGCAGCACATGAAATTAGCCAGGCCTTTAGGGGCACCAGCAGATTTAATTAGGCGTATACCGGGAGCCAGAGTGCCAGACATAGCAGGTAATCTTAGGCCAGCACAGGTTTTCTAAGATAGTATTTTACATAGAAGCTAATGATATATGCCTTTGTCAGTCTGAGGTTACTAAGAGTAATATTACAGAGGTGTGTAAATTAGCAAAGGCGATGTCCGATGATGTAATAGGCTCTGGCCCCATCCCAATGTGGTGTGGTGTTGTATCTTACAGCAGGTTATGGTCACTGAACTGCTGGATGTCCAGGTGGTGCTCCAAAAAGATGTGGGCTTTATAGATAATTGGAGCAGTTTTGAGGGAAGGCTGGCCTGTTAGGGCGGGACGGTATGCATCCCACTCGGGAAGGTGCTGCTCTCATTTCTTGCAGCATAGCTCATAGTCTCAGCACAGGACTAGTTAATCTCTGACAATCCAGAGCCAAGGCCAGGGAGCAGACAAACAGGCTAAAGCAACCATCTGCTAGCTGCATTGAATCGTCACTCATGTTCCACCATATTGAGACTGTGTCTGTTCCCTGAGCTAAACAAAAATGTCAAAATAATCAGAAAGTTTGTTTTAGTAACTTAATTAACATTAAATTACATCATACTGAATACAAAGCCAGCACCTTTGATCTGAAAGTAGGATTGTTAAATATTACATCTCTCACATCTAAAGCGCTTCATTGTTAATGAAACTATTACTGATCAGAAGTTTAATGTACTGTGTCTAACAGAAACATGGATTAAACAAAATGCGTATGTAGCATTAAATGAGGTTAGTCCTCTGGCAGAGGAGGAGGCATTGCAGTTATTTATAATGATAATTTAAGCATCTCACAAAAACATGGACATTAATTCAATGCGTTTGAAGTTCTCTACACTAACAAAACATGCATAACCGCAAAAAATAAGTCCACCCAGTCAATTCCTTCAATTATTTTTACAGACCCTTATTACTTAAACTAATTTCACTAATCTCCTCATCAAAATGATCAACTTGTGTACTACATCCTTTACCTACAAGATTCTTCAAACAGATAGTACCAGAAATCATCGAACCTCTTTTAAAAATAATTAATTTTTCAGTTAGCATTGGCTATGTACGTAAGTACTTTAAACAAGCAGTTATCAAACCCCTGATTAACAAACCGAACCTTGACCCGTGTCAGCTGTCCAACTATAGGCCAATATCAAACCTCCTGTTTATCTCCAGGGACCTAGAAAAAGTTGTAGCACAGCAGTTATGCTCATACCTGCATAGGAATAACATTCATAAAATCTACCAGTCAGGAT
>JAOVVH010000058.1:22781870-22793799 GCA_028566435.1 Scorpiodoras heckelii | reverse complement strand
TATACACACACACTTAATTTTATATACTTATTTTAATATATTAACTGTATGCAATTCAATTGTACCGTATATAACAGTGTACGGTATGTCTATTATTTATGAAAGATTTGAAATGTATTTTTGATTAACATACAGGAAGAAACTTTTTGCTCTTTTTCCAATGGAACAATGGTGTACAAGGTGATGAAAAAAGCAGCTTAAGGCACAGGTCTCAGTTAAAAGCCAGCATGCAGTTTGACAGATGGCCTCCACCCCTCTAGCCTGACATGTAAGCTCTTCACTACACAAATAACACACACTGTTGCATTGTCATGGTGACCGATGAGTCAGATGACCCCCGGGGGAGACGGGACATCCCGTAAGGGACAGGTTAGTTAGTGAGACAGCACATTTAACAGAGCCAGAGAGTAAAAATAAATAATTGAGTGGGAGGCTGGAAAAGTGGTTGTTAAAACACCGAACAGCCTGTCAAAGGGAAGGGGGTAACGGCTGCTCAACAAAATATGGGAAAGGTCTGTAAGTAATAAATCAGGAAATATAATAGCATATTCTCCAAAGAGGCAGAACAGTTCTATCTGTTTATATTGGTTACTCACTTCACAGTTTGTTAATATGATTGATATTAATAGTGTTTGAAAGGACCACTTATATGATGATTAGAGTTTAACTTTTGAACAAATTCAAAGGTTTTTTTTACTTTCTCTCTACATTCTCACAGATATGGACCAGGAAATGTCTACTCTAAAATGTATATGCTTTTATTTCTGAACCTCTTATGTTAATAAAAAAAAAGACTGTTTGTAAGATGTGTCCATTTGTACCTGTAACAATGTGCCTTCTAGGCCCCAAAGATATACACTGTGTCAGCCACTTGCCTTGTTTTGCATTAGTGCCATGATCACAGAAATAGAGCCCTTCATGTGTCTTGTAAAAACTTCATAATTATCACAGTTGGTTCTCAAAGGGGCACAGAAATTGCCCTTTGAATCTAATAAACTTGGTTTGAAGTAAATAATGCTCTCTCATTTATCTGCTAAGTTTTAATTACTCATTTTCAGTAAATATTAATTAATAATTGTTTAGGCAAAGAAAAACTATTTTACTATTCTACAGCAACATTCCACTCTAGCAATTATGACCATGTATCTGTATGTCTGCTCTATCCACAATCTAGTACTTGTAAATTCAAACAATAAATGTGAACGGCATACCATTTAGAAGCAGATGGGCTGTTGCTTAGAAACAATGTTTTATATACAAACAGGATACCATGAAAGGGCCCAAAACATGTTTTCAGACTCCAGTTTTCACACACTTAAAGTTCATTTTCCCTGGCAGCAATCACTCAGCACCCAGCACTCAGTGTAAGAGTCCTCTACTCCAACTTTCTTTCCCAAGCCTCATGTACACACCAGCAATGACTCCAGACCAGCCACACACCAGTAACATTCATTTCCATTTAATGCTTTTAATGCCATGAAATTATTTATTCTTCATAATATTTTCACTGCATGCAGCACCAAAAATGTTAATTCCTCATTTTTGCTGTCTCTTGCTCATTTTCAAAGCAGGATCACAGATGTCAGTGGGCGATTTTTGAGAAGGCAGTTACCATCACCTAAACTGGCAACCCTGGTGTTGGCAGAAATGCCTGGAAAGGTGGTCTGCAGAATGCAGTTCTTTTATATTTGAATGTAAAAAATAATATGGTTTAATGGTGCTTAATCTTCATTTAGGTTTCAACAGTTAATCTCTCTGCATACAGCTGTTCCTATGATCAATGAAAGAGTTAACCAAACACCATGAAGCAAGTGTGGAAATTGTTAAAGACTTGCTGACATTCACATGAAAACTGCCAGCTGCAGAAGGCAGAAAGAGTGTAAGCTATCTCCTAACCTTTATGATAAAAGGTTACAGAGGGCAGCCTGGAGCAGGGCACTATACTGCATGTGAAGTATATCTATCTGTTCTCTATTCCTACTGAGTCCTTTTAGCAGAAAACTAAAACAAGGAAAAGTATTACAAAGCCCCAGGGGATCCCAAAATCTCACCATTGGCCCTTGTAAATGCCTGAGAGAGGAAGCAGGAAGTGCAGGACTTTAAGAGGAAAAAAGCAGGTCCTTTTACAAACAGCACAATACAAATATCTGCACAAGAGCACAGAAGGAAAAGCACTTTGGTGCAACTTGCTGTAAACCTTGGGTGCTTGTGCTTTTTCCAGATGGCTTTGCAGACAGTACAAATCCTCCTTCCACCTCCAGCTGTCCCAATCTGTTGTTGGGGAATGACAATAATTCAGCATCTCTCAAGAGACCTGTTTGTAGTACAGGTTGACATCTCCTCCCAAGTAAGAAATGCATAATTATTTAATACATAGCACATCACTCATGGTCTTTTGCTTGTCTGAGGAAGTAATGTAAGATGGATTGAACTGCACTCCTGCAAGGGCTCCATTCATTTCAGACCATATGGATTTTGAATTTATTCAGGTCCCAAAACATGGGATGACATTACACTGGAAGATAGTTGTATGCCCACTGCCTATTTATAAACCTTACTTTCTTGTACTTTTCGTGTGCAATTGTAAAACAATGAAAGAAAGAATAAGCTTGGCCTAACTAAGCTTAAGTTAGCCTTGATAGCAAAAGAGTAATAGGCAATAGTGACCCACACTTACTAGTTCATTTAGCCCATATACGTATTGCCATTGAACTACAGAACAAAACAAAAATTATAATGTGTACCATAATTATTTGCATTTGGGCCACTTTCGACCCACTTTCTTAATAGTGTCAAAATTCTATGTAGCTGCTTACTACAGGGCATACGATGCCCATGCTATTGCCATAACCAGCCCTTATATGTCTAAATACAACCGCATTTTACAGAAATTTTATTTTTATCCCCAAGCCAAAAAAAAAAAACTATTTGTAATTGAAAAGATTTGGAAGGTTTTTCTTTCGCAGCAAGGCAAATCATATAAATAATATGAAAATATTTTAATGTCTTTGTAAACATTTAATCATTCACATATTTTTTTGTGTTATGTGGCAGAAACATAACACTAAGAGACATTTTTGTAGAATAGTTTTATCATTCTGAGTTTGAGAGTAAGAAATCTGGTGGTTGACGTTGCTTGATCATAGTTTTTTATTATTGTTCCACCTGATACATAAAGGAACCTTTCACAAACATAGACTGACCAATACCTAAATACACATGCATATGTCCTAAATTTTTAATAAAGCTATCTCTATGAGTGCAAAGATATTTGAAACCAATTGCTACATATATGTAAGATATTCAGATTTATAATTTCTTAGTTTCTTCCATGGGGAAAAAGGCAGATGCCATTACTGTGAATCTTGTATCATGCTTCCAAAAGACAAGTTTAGTCTTTCCATTAAGGCTCATTCCCGACCCAAACAGCTGCTGCTGAATGCCTTAGTTGGAGGTTAAACAATTGAAACCAGGTGTTCAGAAAAGATGGGCAATCAAAATCCTTTAGAGATTCAAATTATTCTAAAGGATTTCACTTCAAAAGCTATACCTATATCTTATCTTGTTGCAGAGAGATAGAACCAAGTGAAATGTATTATGGTAATGATAACCTGCTTTTTTTTTCCTGAAGTCAATGTAGTTAATGTGTACAAGAGAAGTATGGGTCTATGAGAAAGGTGGTTTTATCACTTTTTCTGGCTTTGAGGTGCACGTCTGTGAGTGTAAGTGCATGGTAATATGTATGTGCACCATTATTTCATTGTTTGCCTGTGGTTTTAGGCACTGGAGAGGGTTTTGTAACCTGGGTTCTTGTGGGGATGGCCTGAGGGCTTTGGGGGAGTGAGAATCTGGTGGGTGCTGTTAAGGCTAATGAGAAAAGTTCAGTGAAAGTCCAAGCATAGAGATTCAATCTTCAAGTAACCACAAAAAGACACATTGAATTTGCATCCAGGGACAAGAAGAGAACAGAGAAGCAGCAGGTTCGAAAGTTCAGCCATCATAGCATAGCATGCCACCTTCTTTTTTTCAGCAGCCTGTTTCCTTCCAATGTCCCACAGAGTAATTTACCTCTGAAGTGAATATCCAATGAGTTGCCTTAAAAGGCCTGTCTTCTCTGTGTCTCAATCAGCCTATAACGAATAGTATTAAGTGGTGGGAGGACCATTTGCTTGGATGCTGGTTTATAGCATGAAACCTAAAATAATGCTGTTTAAAGCTGTGCAACATATGTGTGAAATCAATTTCTTAACCTTTCTCCTGAAGACCATTTAGATTTTTCAAAGGGAAGAGGGAGTTAGCAGCCCTGCTCACACTGCTGCTAAGCCTCTTTATAAAGCCACTGAATGAGATTGCAGCAAGCCTTTTCACACAGTTATTCTAAGTCTTCTCTTCTTGTGTATTTCATTTAGTCTGAGAAACTCATAATATTACCTTGAAATCCTTGAAATACAAAACAAGAGTCAGTGTGAAAGCAATATCTCCATTTCTTATGGGTTTTTTTTGTTCTGTATCTCTCACCAAGTCACTATAGTGAAAGGCAAATACATTCACTACATTTACATTTATGTCATTTGACAGATGCCCTTATATTTATATTTCATTTTACTTATATTTATCACTTATATTTATCTCATTTACACAACTGAGCAGTTGAGGGTTTAGGGCCTTGCTCAAGGGCCCAGCAGTGACAGCTTCGGGTCAGTAGTCCAATGTCTTAACCACTGAGCTACACTGCCCTGTTTTAAGAGATGTATACCAAGGAATCTCACAAATATTTCCACAGGCTGGGGAAGGCACTGACACATCATGAGGATGGACCAGTGCTTCTGTTGTGTTTTTGGGTCAGGATCTGCCTTTTCTCCAACTCTGCCCTGCTTATATCATACTTCATGCTCAAATTTTGTTCCCCATCCTGCCCTGGTTTAACCAAGCCAATGGTTAAGGGTGGGTATGGCTGATCAGTTTAAATTAAATCACATGGAAAACAGGCCACTGTGGGGCAAACTGAGGCAGAGTGATTAATGTAGTCTGGTGAAATCATTTCAGAAACTATGAAAATGACTGTGAATGACCCTGCAGGAGCCCTTTAGAGCTGTTTGACTTTGTGTTGTGCTGGTGATCTGACTTGCTTTGCACGCATTGTGGGCTTATCCTATATCTTGGCCAAATCACCAGTCAAGTTTGGGTAAAATAATTCTCTCACATTGCATCCTTCAAACGTAACATTGTTTTATAGATGGATTTGAAATTTGCATTGATGGAGCAAAGGCAGAGTGTGAACAACTATTTCAAGTACCTTGGCATGTAGGGGCAAGGCCAATTTGATTTTGTATCAGGTCAGTTATGCTAAAGACAGCTGCTGCAAAATTACAGTAGCATGCTCCCACCACAACTGATTTAACTGGATTTTGAACAATTAATCAGAGGTTGACCAGACAAACCTCATACAGGATCTTTAATTTGCGATACCTAACCCCCTGCTGAAACAATACCAAATATAGCAAATTTTCTTCTTAAAAGTAAATATGATTATGAGCTTTGTCAAGGAAATTCTGAAGATGTTTTAATGTATGCAGATAAAAGGTGTTGCTCTTGTATGACTTAAATTTTGAATTTAAGGATGTAGGCTGGCATAGAGCAAAAAAAGAAACACTTGCACTTTTCTTTAATATTCACCACAAGGCCATTTATTCACTTACTCTGAATAGCAAACCAGACCCAACTGAAGGATAGAAGTAAACATTTTGCTAAAACTCTATAAAAGTTGGTTGCAATTGGGAAAACACCATTCTATCCTTTGCAATGTGAATGTTCCTCTTTCTCTTGATTTAATTTGCAGTGTGACATGCTTACCCAAATATCACAGCAGGGCAAAAGAACCCTTTAAGAAATAACACAAAAATGCTAAAGTAAACCTAAAGAAATAACACAAAAATACTTTCTTCACCTGATTTAGCCCCGTATGCCACAGTTTTAGGAACCAAGGTATATATGCATGCATTCTTTTCTTTTCAATTTCATTGTGAAAATGATAAAACTGAGCATTTACATTTAAACATATTTACAGTTAAAACAATAAACCTGAATTTACACTGATTCTGCTGTTGCACACAAAATATGCACATAAAAAATGGTTATGATGAGCTGAGACTGACTGTCTCAGCATAACGTGACATGCCACCAACAGGAGAATGGCACATAATTACCGTACACAAAACTCAGAAGACAGCTATGAATGCAGTAGTCAGATTGGCAAACCATACAAAATTGACATAAAAATAACACTTTTATAGCATGTTCGTGCTGACAAATGGTTTGGTTTATATAACCCTGTATTCTGCATGAACTGAGATTGTGCTTATTGATGACATAAGCAGAACATAGTCATAGTGAACTGTGAAAAATTATTTGTTGATTTAATTAAATAAATAGCAACCTGGTTGCCTTGAATTAGCTCATTAAAATTAACATATTAATTTAAATGAACTGCTGTAATGTGTTAATATTTTGTTTTTAATTAAGTTAAAAAATTAAGCAAAAGGCAAATTAAATCAACTTTTTGTACAGTGTGATTGCAGGTCTGACATGTTCATTGTATAATCTGACATCTGTCAGTTATAGAACTCAACTAAAGGTTTATGTGGATGATCTCATACAGTGTGACAAGTGCAAAATCATTTTAAATGATAAGATCTTTGAGGGAGGATTGTTCACAGCCACAGACATGGTGTCATCTTGATAAGGCATGATATCATCTTTTCATGGAAGCTCTGTCTTGTCCGTGTGAGTGAGGATACTGACCACTGGATTACATATCTACACACAAAAAAGCAAAACAAACAATCAAACAAACAAAAAAGCAATAAAAAATAGTCATCTCAAATTTTCCTTTTAGTAGAGACTTAATAATTAAGCACTGCAACAACAGATTGTAAATCTGTGATGTTTTAAAATGTTTCCATTTTCTTTTGAAGACAAGGCATCCAAGTCTTGCCACAAGATATTTGATCACATTTTGACATGGCGGGATTAAATCATATCCTTGCCACCATGACTGTTAATTTCCTCAACTGCTTTCATCAGGATGAATTTTTTTTACGTGTAAAATTGTCTAAAAAGTGTCCTTTTGTGTCTTTTAGTGCACTTTCTGTATACACTCAATGGCCACTTTATTAAGATCACTATAGTAAAACTGGGTTTAACCCCTGTTTGCTCTCAGAACAGTCTCAAACCTTCATGACATGGATTCCGAGTGTTAGAAATGTTTCTTTGAGATTTTGGTCTATACTGACATTTCATACTCGTGGTACATTTGTCAGCTGCACATTCATGCTGTGACTCTCCTATTCTACCACATCCCATATGTTTTTGTATATAAATCAGAAAAATAGCCCCATTGAAACATATTAAGTTAATGATCTTAGAGAGAACAAGAGATTGGTAACCTGAAACCTAATTTTATTTCTTAATTATACTAAGAAAGAAAGTTTAAATGCTACAGCCATCTGCAGAAGTTTTCAGGCCAAATCCTTAGTTTGTGCTGGGTTTTATATAACTCCCCTACCCTCCTCTGTCATAAAGAGAAGAAGGAACTACTAAAATTAACACAGGAGGGTCAGTTGTTAAGAAAGCACAGCTCCTTATCTTTCTGTAAATCCCAAACTTGGGTGCTTTTATTTGTGGTGGGAAAAAAATCAGGAAGAAACCAATCAAACTCCTTCTTCAATCCGAGGCTTAGCGTAATCCCTCTGATGTTTCTTCTCAGTTCTCACAGCTCTGGGTCTGAATCATTCAGTCTTTCTCTTACAGCATAATTATGTCCCTTGGTGATATAAATTTACTTCTTTAAAGATTTTTTTTAGCTCTTTTTTAGCTCTTTATTCTTTCATTACTTGCTGTCAAACAGAGGAGAGAGCTTTTCAAAAGTTTGCAGTATACATTAAAATGCACGAAACAACTATCAAGAATCGGCATTTCTTTGGACAGGTTTCAGTCAGAGGAAACTAAAGATGTGGGTCATTTGCACAGAATAGTAAATGATCCTGATCATTTAAGAGAGCTTATCCTTCGGGAAAGCTTATCCTATGCACCAGTTCGGGTGAGGAAAATAGAGATCATTGAATGTATTAAGCATAAAATGACAGCTGAAGTAATCAAATCCATGCCCTGAAGAATCTGATCATGCAAACCATCACCTGTATGAAGCAAGAAAGAAACCCCTTAGGAGTATATGGCTAACACACTTGTATCAGATATACTTTCCTCCCTTACCATGACAGATTCAAGCGTTCCTGCTGCAGTCTAGTGATACTGCATATAACGAAATGACAGTTTTGACCTATTTTTTCAGCAAATGATAAATGAAGAACCATAGTAATTAATTGTTATTTAGAGTTAAAGTTAAAAAAAAAAAACATACATACAGATATAAAGTTCTGTGCAAAAGTCTTAGGCACCATATTGTTTTTAGGTACAACTTTTGTTATTGATGTGTTTTTTCTGTTCTGCATTATTGAGTCAGTACAAACATTTCCAAATGTTACTTTTCCAACAAAAAATTTAATGTTACACAAAAATGTTTGTATGTCAGTACCAAAAGCAACACATTATATTACAGACCACTTTTCAGAGAAAAAAAAAAACATAATGAAGGCTGCTGGGTTTTGAATGCAAAAAAAACAAACTAAGTGTGACAGCCAAAGTCTGTAGAAGAGCTGTGACAGATTCTCCAAGATGCTCAGTAAAAGTTACCAGCTAATTACTGTACAGTATGGTGCAGAGGTTTTAGACACACGCAAAGACTCGCTGTAAAGCAAAGATGCCTTCAAAAATAATGAAGATGTTTCTACATAAAAGAAAACAATATAAAGTGGAGTAAACAGTAATAAACTGAAGGAAGTCAATATTTGGTGTCTTTTTCATAAACTGTGTTCCCAGGTACAATGTGTGCTGATTTATAAGGAAATTAGCTTTTTAGGTTTTACTGAGCATCTTAGAGAATCTGCCACATCTCTTCAGAGACTTTGACTGTCACACTTATTTCCTTTTTTGCATGCAAAAACCCAGCATCCTTCATTACATTTTTGTCTGAAAAGTGGTCTTTTTTACATAGTTGTTTTCCTTACTGACATACAAACATTTTTGTGTAACATTACATTTTTTTTGTTACAAAAGTAACCCTTGGGAATATCTTTTTGTACTGACTTAATAATGCAGTAATTAAAAAAAAACAATAACATAAATTGTACCTGAAAACAATAGGGTGCCTAAGACTGCACAGTACTGTATATTATAGAAAAAAAATTAAACCCTCAATTTATCCATTTGCACTATTCACAATTAAAACGCCATTGTCTCTTTCAAAACCTAATAAACACATACCAAAGGTTTCAATGCAAAGTGTGTAAACTCTAATCAGTTCCTGCAGTTTCCATCAACATGGGCTGCAAATGATTTCATGCTTAAACAAAGGAGGTAGCCCTGTTTGAGTAATGGAAAGTTCATTGCCAAAACCATGGACAGAGATTGAAGAGATTAGGAAAGGGCAGGGGAAAGCCTGACCATAGACAAATTTACAGAGATTGGGCGGGAAGATCAGCCCTGGCCATGCTATGTGCTCCAGCAGGAAACAGGCAAATGATGTCAGAGATAACCAGATTCCAGGCCCCGAGCCTTGCACAGATGTGCAGCAGAAACTAACGTTACAGTTGGCCTTCTTGCATGAAAGATGTGTCAGGGAATTTTCCAGGGGATAATCTTTGCAGTTCAGTGAGCCTTAATAAAATCCTTCCACTGAGCCAGCTGTGTCACTTACAACATTGACCACCACTGAGGACTGTTCCCAAAGTGATGTAATACTGAGAAGCAAGAACAATTCTTAGAGAAAGCATTTTGAGAAGCACTCCATCAATTTCTGCAGTCTTACTGGCTAAGTAAGGTATGTTGGAGAACTAATAGTTATAGGGCACCAAACCCTGTACTATCGCATGTACACTAAACTCATGAATTTGCAGCAAAATCTCCACTCATTCTGTGAGAAAATATATCCAGTCAAGGATATCTATAGAAAAGAAACAACCAATTATTGTACCTTAACCATTCAATCGAATTTAGCTGTCATCGGGCGATCTAGCACTGTTTTCTGCCTGCTTTTACAACCCATAATTACCTGGAACTCTTCGTGACCTTACTGAAGGCGTCCTTTAGAAATGGAACAAAAATACTGGGCCATAACCCTAATAACACAGAGTTCAACTACTGGCCAAATTCCATATTTCCATCACCCACATCCATCAGAGGTCACTCCAATTATTTATTGTTATGTCAAACGTGGACTAAGTCAAAGAGAATGAAGCACAAATCAATTCACTGAACAATAAAACAATGTTATGCCTAACACTTTTTAGCCAACCATGTTTATCAGCATGTTTATAGTTCTCATGGACATAACTACAGGTTTTGCTTTATTGTTTCATTTGAAGAAACCACATCATTCATCATTGAATTGTCATGTATTTTTGGTTTGTTTTTAAAGTATTCAAGTCTTCATAGAGAGTTTTCTATTAGATAAATGCCTCAAATCTGGTGCCAAAATTGTAGCTCTGCTAAATGAAACTAGATTTATTATCCATTCAAGATGTTTTCAGATGCATTTTACTGCCAATAAGTAGACAAAGTACTAAAAATGTTTGTGGTATATGCAACCAAACATTGCATTAAACATAAAACATTGCGTGGAAAGTCTGCCTGTAAATGCACTGCATAGTTCAAACTGAGCTCCAGTCCAGAGGCCTAAACAATCCCTGTTCCAGACATGGAACTAATTGCTTGGTTGGTTAGTTGGCTGGTTAGTTGGTTGGTTAGTAAATGATTGATTGATTGATTGATTGATTGATTGATTGATTGATTGATTGATTGATTGATTGATTGATTGATTGATTGATTGACAACTTTTTAACAGATGATTGTTTGACTTCAGTAGGTCCAAAACTCTCAGCTCAATGAAAATATTGAAAGATATTAGAGTATTACAATAAAACCAATATCCATCTTCTGCTGATTTTTTAACCATGTACCTCTCCTTTCAGTTAGCATGATTATTATGACTATTTGGTTAATCTGTGTCAGCTGAGCAGGAGTTCAGTTGTTGTGGGATGACTTGATTAAATAGTACTCATCATGTTGTTTAGACATCTTAAGAGATAACAACATTAACCTAATGGAAATTAAATTGGCATGCCTATTTCACACAAGGGATGAATTGTGGCCTTGTTTTACTATAAAAAAGATGACATCCCTCTGCATCACCCCATTAAATCAAGTCGTGGGCCCATTCTGCAACTCATGACGACATGTTTACCTGGATTTGCATTTATGAGAGCTTTATAAGTCTTGGGTTGATTTGAAATTAATTTATTTCATGACGCATATTGCGGTTATGAACCTCATCCAAAGAAAACCCAACGGGTAGTTGCATGTGTGCTGTTACTGAGAAAATGGATAACAACTTAATTACACAGACATAACACTTGGAAGCAGCTAACAAATAGCATAATGATCAGGCCTATTTAGCATGTACATACAGGAACTGCAATACTAGCTGTCTGACAATGCTGTCAAACTAGGGCATATTACATCATGTATCTTGTGCTTTCATTTTTGTGAGTTGAAATGCAAGATGCGGACAGTTAATAAATATCCATTTTAGAGTACATGCAAATATCTGTGTGGTCATATACAGTATCTCACAAAAGTGAGTACACCCCTCACACTTTTGTGAATATTTTATTATACCTTTTCATGATACGACACTGAAGATATGACACTTTGATACAATGTAAAGTAGTCAGTGGACAGCTTGTATAACAGTGTAAATTTGGTGTGCCCTCAAAATAACTCAACACACAGCCATTAATGTCTAAACCACTGG
>JAOVVH010000058.1:22717896-22749857 GCA_028566435.1 Scorpiodoras heckelii | reverse complement strand
ACAGTCCAAAGACATGCATGTTAGGTTGATCGGTCACTCTAAATTGTCCGTAGGTGTGAATGTGTGCGTGAGTGTGTTGGCCATGCGATGGACTGGCGACCTGTCCATGGTGTACCCCACCTTCGGCCGATGACCCTGGGATTGGCTCCAGCCCCCCGTGACCCCGACTAGCGGGATAAAGCGGAAGATAATGGATGGATATAGCATCTATAACAATTAAAATATTTTATTTTATATAAAATATCTAATTAAAGTACTTTTACTTGTAAGTCTATCAAAATATAATGAGCCTGAATGCATTACAATAGTGAATGTTTTTAACCAGTTTGCAAAATTACAAAAACTAAAAAGTATTAAATATTTATATAACAGTATGTTTCAGTTACTAGCATTTGAGTTAGCACACTAATCAAGTTTGCTAGCATATTTACAGACTACATGTACAAAGTGCAGGATATTTTAAAGACACTTAAAAACATTATTAGTTTCTTTGTTTGCCTGTAGTTCATTGATATTAAGCGTCAGGTTTAATACTCACTATGGAAATAAATAAATAAATAAATAAACAAACCCCCTATGCTCACTTGCAACCCAGCAACCAATAATGTGGTTTAATGTGCAACTGCCACTGTTCAGCTGCTTGTGTCTTACAGGCTACCACATGAATGGACCCTTTTGTTTATTTTAAGACTGAACATGCGTCTTCAGACTTGAGAGGTTGGTGGCAAAAGGTATTAGTCACCCTCTGTCATGACCTTTTAAATAACTGCAAGGTGATGTGACTTTGGGGTTAATGTTCCCATATTGCTGCCAGACGCAAGCCTTGACTAATAGTGTTTAATGTCTACCAGGCTGATACACCAGGACATCGACACTTGTGTAAGACAAAGACACACCAGGCTGACGGAAAGAACGTTTCAATGTCTGGAGCTAGAGCCAGAACGGGCATAGCAACTTTATCAAACCCAGAGCACTTAATGATGGACCTGTTACCCAATATTACATCTGGTTATTAATAATTCTGTGAGCAAATAGTTCAGAATGTTTATGGCTACAAAGTCCAGAATGGAAGAATTTCAATCTTCTGGAGTTTTTCTGTAAGTCTGAAATGCTAAATAAATCAAATTAATTGAAAAGATTTAACACATGGATTTATTTAAGTGACATTACTGTTCACTTTTAAATTCCACATATATTGTCAACCACTATGGGCAAAGGCAAAGTAATAATTAAAGCAATATTATAAATTTTAACAAAGGAGTTTCTGTAAATAACTCGGCAAAAACTCTCTGGGAAGTTAGCAGCTGTGAGGCTTCAACACTTACTAACATTTAAGGGTAGTGAAGTAGTTAGAAAAAGGTTGAAAGCAATAATAATGCATGGTCATAATATTTCAAATTAGTCGAACACCTCATTATGTTTATGAAGACGTATCAGTTTTAATTTTTTATCTATGATTTGCATTTATATAGACTATAGACATATTACCAACCTCACCTCAGATATGATGTATTTCACCACGTCAATAGAAGTCACTTTGCAAGCCAGCAATAGACGTAAAGAATTGGAGAGATTTCTTATTATCAGTCGTTTACCTCCAGCACAGCTGAAGGAGTTGTTGTATGCTTATGGTTATTTGGTAATTTAATGATTTTTACATGAGATTTCATGGAATTCATGCAACTTAAATCCATTATGTTACCTGTAGTGAGATGATGTGTAAACTCCATGGCAACTGCTTACAATACCTAATGTGAGGTCTGGGGCACAATTGTTTCACAACCATTCTTCTCAAAAGAAGACCAGATACACTGCAAAGCACCCACAGCAGCCAACCATACTGAAGCATTTTGAGCTAAAAAATGTCAAACTTGCAACTTGGACCATGTTTATTTCCTGGGATGTTTTGATTGCACCTGGTGGAATTGATCTTGTCTAGGCAATGGGGTTTAGCATTTTCTAAGTTCCAGGAAATCTACTAAGACCTTAATGAGTCTTTGTAAGGCCTTGCAGCATTAAAATTCTGGTACCAAGAACACCTGTGATATGAAAGCTTTATTGTTTCCCAGTTGAGAATTTCTTATAAACAATTTCTATTTAATGTAGTTTCTCTGTTATCTTTAGATGAAGTGTGTGGTCTAAAAATTAAATCAACTTAAGTGTTATTGGTTATAAACATTTTTGTTGTACTTTATGTCACGGTACCCTGCCTGTCTATAAAAACTATTAATAATGAGATATTTAAATCTGAGTTCTTCTCACATTCCTTCCAAAGAGGTCTGTACCTGTGTCCTTGAAATACCATGTATTATGAAGAAAATATTACAACAGACATCACAGTTTTAGAAAACAAAGCACAATTTAGGGCAAGACCATTAAAGATTATTAAACTACGATGCAGGTGACCATGAAATGTGGGGCTAGAACAATAGTCTGTTTTATAAACAATACAGCTAGAGCTGAAGTGCTGTATAAAATCTTCTGCCTCTCTATATGCCTTTCTACAGTCTGAGTTAGCAAAGCTCAAAAGTGGAAGAAAAAAAAAACATTGCCTGAGGGGCACTTGGCACTAGGACCACTACTCTGAGTATGTGGCAGATCTATGAGCAATCCCACAGTGCCCAAAGGGACTTGACAGGCTGAGCAGCTACTGCACAATGACCTGAAAACCTTTTTTTTTTCACAGCCATCAGGAGAGTGCACTCTTCCTGTCACTTTTCCGAACCTGACGTGTCAGCAACACTCAATTCCGCTCCCTCCCTATTGCCATAGTAACAAAACCTTGTCACCATGGTTACAGCAAAATTAATGCAAAAACATGCAAAATTCATTGGCAATTCAACAACAAAAAAAAACATCAGTGTCCATGGTTACGGTAAATGAGTGCAAAACTTCCCATTAGCTTGTGGGTGGCAAGGCACTCAGGATCTGGGCAGATGTTGTTCAAGTGCTACTTGTTTCCCAAAGCTTACACGTTCTCCTGCTGGGCAGCAAGCAAAAATCACTTTTAGGCCTGTTTTAGGCCAGGCAGATGAAGTTGATGCCTTCTGATTCTCACCATATGCTGAGTTGAGGCAAGACTTGAGATGAGAGCTGCAGGGTGGAGCTGTGTGGTTATAGTTTAAGTTATATTCATGGAATATGACTAGTCATCACAAAATTATGAGATTCTATTCAGGGGGTCATATTTAGCCCTCCTTCTTTTATAGATGCCACCAATGTGGATATAGTATAGTTTAATTTATTTCACTATGTAGGGCTCTCAAAACAGATATCAGAAATAAATGGGATTTAAACAGGTTACAGTATTTGTTTCCGTCCTAAGGGCCTAACTGAACTAATGGCAACTGAGTGGACATATCTTACATTTCAGTTTTGGCATCAAAATATCAAAACATTCTTCTTGTTTCTTTTTGGTAAAGATATATATTACAGTTAAAGCAGTATTCACAGTAAATACTGTTGTCATACAACAGTGATTCCTTACCTTCTTGCTGAACCATCTGAAATAATGAATGACAAGAAACCCTGGCAATTATGTAAAGATTCATAGAAATACATTCACAAACATTACTAACATTCTATTGCAACTTCACCAGGGAGGTCTGTTAAACCTGAATAACATCTGCCAACAATAGCATTATATTATAATATGCATCCACTCCACTAGGAGGGTCAATGTTAATCTTTATACCTGAAGTTGTATGATAATATCCACCTAGCAGAAGCACAGACTTTCTGGAGTGGTACACCTTCAGCCACAACCCATTAGGATGTTCCTTCTATAGTGAATCCTGTCCTGTCAGTGTAGGGGTCAGGACTCAAACCTGTCCATGGGTTAAGCTGAAAGTCATCCAGTGAAACCACTGCTTAGACAAGAGAGTATTCCATGCATTACCCCATAGCAAATAAACAGCTGGTCTGTGGACTGAATGGCTACTGTCCAGTCCAAATAACACAAGACATGCATTGGGCACAGAAAGCAATGATCTGCAGACTCACCCTTATTGAAAGCTGCAATGTCAATAAATTGATTCATAAAGTTAGGTAATATGATCTTTGGCAGAAAACCTGGATTCAGCCATAAGTTAACTACAGAGTCATTTGGCTGCCAACAAATACAAGACAATCTTAATGCCAGAGCATGCAACTCCAGAATTCATAGGTAGCAGCAAGGGAGTTATCACAGACACCTACTTCAAGTAACCTTCACACATAGGCTCATAATCAGGATCTTTAAGAGACTCCAACACGAGGGATGGAGACATCTTGCCCCATTTAGGAACACAGTATTAAGCCTATGGACGCCAGAGAGATGCAATACACAGTACTGTGGTGTGCTATGATAGTTGCCACATACATCTTCAGGGAATATGGAAACTTATTGCCATTCAGAAACCCCTGAAAATAGTCAAGGTCCTAGAACCTGAACAATGCAAATGCAATTCTCTTCAAAAAATTAAAGATATACTGTATAAAAGGTGGAGAGGCTGATCATGGGTCAGAGCATCCCAAAGAGCATATCTCTGCCAGAGAGAACCAGAACTACCAATGTATTTATGTGGCATAAGCAAAGAGGTCCACACACCTGGCAAAACCTGGATCTGGTTTACCGCCAAGATGTAGACTCCATTCATCATGACTTATACACAGTCTTGGCACTGTGTCTGCTGCATCATTTTCAGCCCTAGGAGATGAATTACTCTCAATGAGGACAGCTGTGGTTAGGCTCACCTGAGGAGGTTCTGTTCAAGGCAAAGTGATCCACCTGAAGAAAGCCCTGATGGCTGATGTAACTGACTGTCATAACCACACTAACTATGATGGCTGGGAACCAGCAAGAATGATTGCCTTAGAAGAGGGGCCACATACCTCCTCTGACTGTGTGTAAAGCATCTGTGGTGATTATTTCTTGTGGAACAGCCCTAATCAGCATCTACTAGAATTTCCCTGCACCACCAACAAGTTAATAATTGAGCTTGTTCTCCTAAGAAAAGGACACATTTTAGTCTGTGGCAACCAGTTGCACAGTGATGACCTATCACTGGAATGCAAGCCTATCAGAATTACTGATGATGCTTCCATCATCAGTCTAGTCATCTTCAGCAGGAGCCAGTCAGGCTGAACTTTATTGGGAAATGTGATAATATCTACCACATACATGCACAATGGGATCTCTGGTATTCTAAGTGAGTCTGGCTTAATACTGGTGAACTGTGTGATCCACTGATGTTAGGGAGATCTTTTTTTTTCCAGTTTTCCAGATATGTATGTATTCTGATGACAGTGGCCATCAGACCACCTTCTAAAATGTAAGAAATTGAACTGGAATCTCTGACCATGTGGGAATAAACCATCAGAAATATCTATGTTGTGACAACATAGCCATAATAATTAGCACTGCACATGCCCACTGATGTGAAACAGTACTCTGTCTGCATGCCTTGAACAACATCTGCCACTTGTATCATAAGAACAGTGAAGGGCTTCAGGAACCAGTTCAATCCTTTTAAATCTAAAAGTGGATAGACACTGATATCATTCAGAGTAAATTAGTTGAACAAAACCCCTGTTTGGAACTGCAGGAACTGTCGGCTTTTCTATAGAATCACTGTCTAGGACAGAATGAACTTATTGAACAGAGCTATGTAGAATGACTTTGTTGGTTTCTAAAATCAGTGAAGCCTTAAACCCTGAAAAGGTTGGAAGCCAGTGCTGGAACTGCAGTTTGTATTTGCATCATCAGGACCACTGATCTGATTTAATCATAATTCATTAAGTCATGTTATCAGCTGTAAGATTGTCCATCATTAGCCCATATTTTTACTTAGCACTGTTGAGAGCCCTAGTGGACTTGAATGTTGTGACACAACTTGAAGGTTATTGGCAGGATGAATGCCCACAGACCTATAATTCTGAGGCTATGCTGAGAAATGTAGGCCCACAAGTAACTCAGCTTTTGAATCATTGATTTCAGCTTAGCCATGTGTGTTGCCAAGTCAGTCATTCATCTAGAGAGCAATTACAGTTGCTTTCTGGGCTTCTCGGGGTGCTTCCTGTTTGTCTG
This sequence comes from Scorpiodoras heckelii, assembly GCA_028566435.1. Classification (NCBI taxonomy): domain Eukaryota; kingdom Metazoa; phylum Chordata; class Actinopteri; order Siluriformes; family Doradidae; genus Scorpiodoras; species Scorpiodoras heckelii. Next base: position 22,743,790 of record JAOVVH010000058.1, on the reverse strand, counting down.
AGCTTGGGCATTTGCAAAGAAAAGACTAAAATCCCTGGGTCAGATTCAACTCTGACAAATGATTCTACTTTTTTCCAGCTGAAGGAGAGGCTGGCATTATTACCTGCTCACCAAAGAAGATGTCAGAGTCAGACTACTACTACTACTCATTACTATGATCATTGCCAAGGCAGTAGGCACATGAGCTAATGTCCATTATTGTTTTCCAAGAGACTCAGACATGTGCTCAAACCCTGTACAATGGTTAGCACTTGCCAAGTATTCAGTAAAATGTGAGTATACAGACAATGCAACCGAAGTGTAGAATAGCATATGTGTGCAGAGAGAATACCTGTTGCAAATTAGTGAGAACTCCAGCTACCAATAGTAGACTTAGAAGTTAATGGTGTGTAGTATGAATGGTGTGTAGTAGTTGGAAGTACCAACTTTATGATACATACCTGCAGCATGTTAACCAGTTAACTATTAGAACTTGCCAGAATCTACGACGGATCGGCGCCCTGTCTAGGGTTGATCCTGCCTTGCACCCTATGCTGCAGGCTAGGCACCGGCTCTCCCGTGACCCTGGGCACAGGAATGAGTGGTTAAAATGAATGAATGAATGAATGAATTAATTAATTAATTAATTAATTAATTAATGGACTTGCCAGAATGTGGGACATTTTATTGGAGAATGCACAGAGGACCATCTCAGTAGAAAGAAAAGCACTGTATTGTCCCACTCACTCAACCGGGAATCAGTTGCCTCACCAGAGTCTGTCCAAAGTAAACAATGTATAACATCATGCAAGAAAACAGGGCGAGATCCAACTCACTGAAAGTATATGGTAAATATACACCATGTAGCACAGGACAGGTCACTGACACTGTGTGGAAAGCATTCAGTTAGAAGCAGACAGATGAATTGCAAACAACTCGTAAGTGCTAAGTGTAGAGCATGTGGATAGACCCAAGGATAAACCCAATTCAAGAAAAGCAAAAATTATGCTTGTAACAGCAAAAAAGATAACACACACACAAATGAAATGGAACTAAGTAAAGGGCTGTATACAAGTTTAGACAGACATGCAGGTAAAAAAGGTATATGGGGTGTTTATTTTGCCATAGCGGTATTTATTGTAAACAAAGTGTCATGTGTTGTTCGAATATCTTGTCCTTCGTGTGCACTTGCAAATGGGGTTATTCAGGGTGTTTCACACCACCCCTGGCAGTTGGGTTAAATAGGATATAAATTAATTTCCCACACTTATTAATTGATCTTTTACTTTTAAGTTCACCTTTTCTGGGTATGCGATGTCCCCTACACAAGCAGGTACGTGACACTTCTGTATACCATTCACATAAACGACCCCTCTGACAAAGAAAGGACAGAAGAGTTTGTCCTTCACACAGACACATTTGTACAAACTGGAGCATATTTGACTAATTTTATGATGTGCACAGACCTATTTACTTATTATCTTTTAAATGCTGCACTATAATTCACTTGGAGTGTATCTGCCAGCTCTTTGCTTCACACTGACTGACAAAACAGAACAGTTGGCTCCTGTTCTCTGTTACTGTTTTTTTTTCCTATGGCTTATCGCTCTCTCTCTCTCTCTCTCTCTCTCTCTCTCTCTCTCTCTCTCAGCTCACTGAAAAAGGAGGTGTAATACAAGGTTTATAATTCAAGGAGCAAGATGGTCAAGCTGATAAATTTTTCAAGTAACCTAAAATAGAAACTACACTGACAGTGTTGAGGCACCTTGTCTGTCAGTTGCTTAAGAACCCAGAATATATGTTTCTGTCATTTTGGTGCCTGTGGTTCCCTGGCCTGCTCACAGGTCCTGAATCAAACAACAGGGCATTGAAACCATAATGAGGAAAACATCTCCAAAAAACAGCATCTACTTACAACTCAGTGTTTGAGTTGCAACCATTACATTCTAAGTCTTGTGATATCTATTCTGACCATCAAGATAAAGTTTCATTTGAGAGAGACAAATGAAATCCATGCCAGGTTTACGGATGACAGTATTTGGTCAAGTCGTTGCCTTAACCCTTTGCTGACAGAGGAGCTCCTAGTATGCGGGTTTGGAAATGAGGGCCTTCCACAAACTCCCTTCTTGCCTGAGGAAAATTTACTACATAATTATACACTATGAAAAACCCTTCCATGTCTTTTCTGGGCCTATTTGAGTGTCTTTGCAGAACTGTGGACACAATGAGGTCCTTGACGAAATCAAAATTTCTTTACCCACCCTCTAATCAAAAAAGTGGGAACCTAGCACTACATTAGAGATCATCTATCTGCTTCTAAAGGAAAACCTCAAAACTAACAATTTAGGTGTAATTCTCAACTCAGTCAACATTTTCATTTTGGCTCAGGACAACAGAACGCTGTTGTTGCTGGTCGGTATGAACCAAGTCATGCTGTTCCACTAAACGAGGTCATGGAGAGTAAAAACAGTGTGTGGCTATAACTGAGTCCTCATTGCGGTTGAAGCACGGCTACCTTTCTAAATGGGCGATTCCAACATAGACTCCAACAATACTCCCATTGTAGTGTGTACATAACACATAGTTTTGGTGGATCACCATCAAAGAAGACAGATTGCTGGAAGAAGAATAAACAGTTGCGCATAAATAGTGACGCCACCATGAATGACAGCAGGGCATGTCTAGCTCGCATCGATTGATTTGGGCTAGATGCCTAACAGTGCTGGGGGGGAAATGGAAATGTGAAGTACAGTCAACAGACTAGCACTACATCTTTAAAGTACAGATATTATTTGGGCAGTAGAAAAGGTAAAGCACTGGCAGTGTACTAGTGATGCACATTTTATATATTTTATGTAGTACAATTTATAAAATGCAGTATTTCCTCCTACAAAACACGGGATTTTTCAGCTATTTTGTGAATAAATTCAACTTTTGTTTGAATTTAAACTTCACAAACACTCCCCAAAGCACTAGTGGACTAGTACACTGTATGCTAAGTCTTGTCTGGATAGAATATACAAAGGTGATTCATGTTATGCTTGCTAATGTGATGTGATGGTTCATCTCAAATTCTAAACAATCAGAGATCGTTCATTTGCCAAAGCATCAACAACTCGATTTATTGGAGTAAATGAGAAATCTGAAAATATTATAAGCTAAATTGGATTGCAGTTGGACCAACGTATATATATATATATCAAGTTGGGCTGATAGAGAAGGACAAAGGTGGCAGACTAAGAAATAAGAAAGAGTTGGAGAGGATTTGAAAGAAGAATGACCAGTGTGATTGTAAAGTCCTTGGCAGCTGCAGAGTTTCATTCAACAGCCAGACTGTTTAATCCCAGGAGATGGGCCTGGATGAGTTAGGCAACAGGGATCTCTGAAACCCAGCACCACCTCCTGCTCTTGGGGCTTAACACACTAGCTGTGCCCAGAACTTTCTGCAAACAGGCTGACATAGGCCACTAGTGGCAACATAAGTTAAGAATATTGCCAACTGCTTGCTCTTAACCAGGGTCCAAAATGAAGGGTTGGAGTTACTGATGTCTCACCATTCTTCCTATTTTGTGTACATTTTGTACATTTTAGACTGCAAATAGAAGCAAACCTTAGCTGATTAAAGAGCAGATTAGCTTTGAAACGTGGATTACTGAAAACAGTTCAATTTGCATCAAGTGCAATTTTAAATATATAGAATGTAATGGAATTGAAACACTAACAATCACTTCTAGCCTCGTCTGGGTTTCGTTATTTGATAAAGCATTATATTACATTATATTTATATATAATATATACTGCATCTGAGGTCACAAAGCATCCAGAAATTCGTTCTATAAGCACCCTGTTGCAAACAGCAGGGAGATTTTAAAGTTTAAACTTGGGAGAAGGAAAATATGGAGTGCTTATTCGTATTCACTAACAGTCTGATGAATACTTCTTTTGCTGATGTCTAGTGCTTTTGGCGCTTCCTTTGCCTGTTCTTGTGTATTTGAGCTAGCAGGAGGGAGTCATCTATGTGGGTGACTGTGTACAAAAGTTGAAGAGCATGAAAATAACATTTTCAAGTAGAGTAAATATTCCTGAGACACAAGTAATCAAAATGACTGACATTAGCGCCGCCTATTTCAAGACTATTTGTAAAGTTAGTGTAAAGTTGTTTCTAAGGCCCTGTGTTTATAAGGCCCTCTTACAAAAAGAAGATTAAGTGAAAGCATTGAATTACACTGAATACTACATACATACATACATACATACCTACATACATGCATACATACTGTGTGGAGTTTAGCTTGTGCTCAGAAGGCTATAAAAAATATTTTACACAAGATTGTCCACTAGAGCTGACATTAATAGTGGAAGAATATTCTCTCAAAGTATAAAATGTTTTATCCAAAACAAAATCTAGTATCCATGGCAGTGCATAATATAGTTTTGGTCATTTAAAAGTGCAAAAGTAGACAAGGGCAGATGAGCCTCCAAAATAAAGTTTTACTGACATGTGGCAATGAGCTTTGTGTCAAACCATTAGGCTCATGTATAATGGAACATTAGTATCATTGAAGGCATCAACAAAAACATGCACACAGTATTGGTCTAGCTGTGAATCTAGGCCGGTAATTGTGACCTTTTCCTCCTCATTAGCAAGTGGATTACATTTCCAACATGTTTCCAATGACTTCTGTAACCTGTATCCTCTGAGCTAATTTTCTTTCCGAGTTAAAGGACTGGGAAGCAGACCAGGGCAATTTGACACCTCGTATGACCTGAAGGGAGTCCATGTTCAAATTCAGAACTGTAGCTCACAAATGACTCAGGGGGAAGAAAAAAAAAGCAGAGAAAATGCCTTGCATTAAAAAAAATACACAATTAAACTGTCAGTTTAATATAGATCATTAAAGAGCATCTCACTTCATTGTTTTAGTAATGTTCACAGTCAGAAAACTGTAGCATCAGAGTCACACTACAAGACAGCAGACATGATGCAGATCTAATACATATTATCATGAATTTGTTATTTAGCTAGAAAAGTACTTGTTTGGAAAGTGCATAACATTTTAATAATAATATTCAAAGCTTTCAAAACTACTATATGTTTTTTGATGTGTTCTGAAACATTATGTTGACTGTGACACTGATGACATAGTGGTCCTATTTGTATGAAAATACTGAGTGTGGAATACATTTGGTGGCCCATGCTTTTATAGCGTGTAAAGCTTCAAGAATTGCAGGACACACCAACATCTCTATTCATTGCTAACAGCTCCTTCTACTGGGCGTCCAGAAAACTACCCAAACCTCTTATGCAATGAAAAAGCCTCTGCCTTAAAGATAGATTGGCAAAGCCAGTGGAAGAATGGGAAAACCCAGAATGACAAGTATTTAGGAAGCTAATTGGTTAATAAATATGTGAAATGCATAAGTGTTTTTGACTCAGGAATACAGACTTGCTGAAAGACAGTACTGTGGAAGAAAATAAACTTGACCTTAATAAGCTCCACAGCAAAAGCCATCACTGAATAAGTCTGTAAGGTAAACGTGGAGCACGGAAGGTAGACTTCCAAATCAGGGCTACTGCAAGGGAACATGCAGAGCTTGGATGATTTTTAGGCTTGGCCTTTTCTTTTTCTTTTTTTTTTTTTTCTTTCTTTTTTCTGGAGCACATCTAGTGCTTTTACTCTATTGCTTCAGAATTAATAACAAACCGCAATAATAGATTCTTAGTCAGGGAATTTGGGCTTTTTTCCTTTCATATTAGGTGAGATGACTATAGAAATAAGAAATAAATCTACATTTTAACAGACACAGTTCTCTATGTCCAAACTGCTCTTAATTGTCAGTGTATCTTCCACTCTAAGAGTATAGCAATCTTCTCAATCAGGGATGACTCTTGGGATATGCAGCCACACAAAAGCAATTCAACTTTTATTCCCCCCTGGATGCGCCATGCGCCGTGCGCTTTTGCGCACCTTGACCGAATTTGCGCTGCGCACAGATCATACACCAGACATCATTTTTAATCATCAGCACCAATGTTAATGGCTTTTGGATTAGTTATTTAGCATTGCATGTGGAGGTTAGCCAAGACACGTGCATGCCGAGGCAAAAAAAAAAGAAAGGAAGAAAAAAGAGAGAGAGAGAGAGAGAAAAAAAAAAAACACCACGACTTCCTGATTTATTAGGGCGTCAGGTCTGGTTGCGTTTCGAAACCCTGCAAACTTGGTATCACTTTAGCCATCAGCGTGAAAGACGGGATTCTGTTGCTGGGGAGGGAGAGAGGGAGGGAATAATACACGGTGGCGTGTTGCCAAGATGTGGCAAGTGCGCCTCCCTCCAGCGCCGCTCGGTTTCGGGCGTTTTTAAAAAGGCAGGGCGGCCCGCACTCGCTCAGTGTGCTCGCCAAAACTTGTGCAGACGCGGGGACGAGATTAAGAGCGCAGGCGCATAAGGAAAAACGGCTGCGGGTTCTGGTGCGCCGGAGAGGCTTGCGCACACTCTGGACCTTACTGGTGCTCATTAAAAAAACGGGGAATGATCTGAATAGATCTAGGTGTGTCCTGAGGTTGTGCAAACAGATCTGCGGATGCTTTTAAAGCGCACTGACGTTTCTTTGTGACTTTGGATGCGGACACTTTTTTTTTTTTTTTTCTTTTTTCTTCTTCTTAGAAAGTTTCTAATTGCATTTTCAAATCCGATGACCTGAAGCAAAAGGTACCTCGGAGAGTGTAATTGCGAATCATACATTCGGAGATCATATTGGCAGAATAACAATAAATAATCCTTTACAAAAGAAAAAAAAAATGCTGATCAACTTCTTATTCGTGATGGTGCCGTTTCTGTCGGCTGTGCCCCAGTGCTTGGGCTCGTATGTGCCGTGCGAGCCGTGCGACCAGAAGGCGCTGTCCATGTGTCCTCCTGAGCCCAAAGGCTGTCAGCTGGTGAAGGAGCCCGGCTGTGGCTGCTGCCTCACCTGCGCGCTCGCCGAGGATCAGCCGTGCGGCGTCTACACCAGCACGTGTGCGCACGGTCTCCGCTGCCTGCCGCGCGACGGAGAGGAGAAGCCACTACACGCACTGCTGCACGGCAGAGGGCTGTGCACCAACGAGAAGGGCTACAAGGCGTCCCATCCGCCCGTGGGTAAGTCCTGGGTCGCTTTTGCGCTCCAACCTGAGCGTGATGACTTCTTAATAGCGGGATTATGCGTCATATGAATAGGCAGCGGGTGTTAATAATGGCAGCTGGAGGCATCCGAGATCACTTGCATCAATCAATGTTACCAAGCTATGCACAGATCACCAAAACGGGTCAAACAGCATCACTTACTCTGAGAGCAGAACATTCCAAGCCAAATATGGTTGACTTTCAGGCACATAAGTACCAATTCTATAAATGTGCATAACACTCAGCCAAGCGTCTTCCCAGTCATGAGCATTTAAAATTGTAAGGCTTATGGATTGTACATGGTGCAAGTGGAATGAAAGCTCCATATGGTCTCATCAGGGTCGAGCTGGGATTCAACATCACTCCATTGCAAAATCTGAGCACTGGACTGTTACTACTTTGCGATCAGGAACGCCGTATATCACTTTTCAGTTTCATATTTTTCGGACCGGTCCTTGCTGCTGAACGAAATGACAACTGAAGAACTTTGAATGCGTCCCCACTCATCATTCCCACTTCCATTACACATAACCACTTGCATTCCTGTATGCTAATCGAATGCAAATGTGTACCTTAAGCTTCACCTAGAACCTATCCAAACAGCTGACAAATGCATTGCTTTGGCACTCGGGCCCCAGGGTCAACATACATGAATCAGTGCTTATACAATAGCCCAATCCTCAATCCTGGTCCTGCACTCTTCCTGACTTGCACCTGTCAGTGTTTTCCCTGCTCCAACACACCCAAATTAACACACAATTTGCTTGATAATGACATGCTGTGGTGAGTCATGTGTGCTGGAGATGAGAAAACACTAAAATGTGCAGCAGATGTTATTGAACCATCACATGCAAGACCAGTTGCAGTGGGTGCCTGTTTTGTAGAATGGGAATGGTGTACCTGCCTAGTTGCTCTGTTGATGGAATATTTAGTTTACTTGCAAGACAAAGTATCGTGCACTAAAGCTAATTCTTTGACATTCTGTTAGTTATTTAATTACCTGCAGCTGAGGACAGTAAAGACTGTGGGGGGAAGATTGATGGGGCAGTAGATCTTGGTTAGTCTGAATTTAGGTTTACATCTGGGGGTGGTGCGGAGAGTCGGATTACTGTTTAAAGATTATATCTGAGGGGAGGCAGACAGCCATGGTTTGGGCATGTGTGCCCAATGTAGCTGAAAGCTTCAGCATGCTTTTTTTACACTTACTTTCTTCTGTCTTCGTTCTATTCATGTTGCATGTGTGAATTATTGTTGTTAGTGTATGGAGCCTGGGTTAATATGGGTTTATTTCCACTTGTTGGTGTTATTGTTAAATCGCCCCCACCCCATTGCTCCCTGAGGCCACATAAATCCATGGGACAGCATGTGAATGGAATTTGCTCTGTTCTTCAGGCATTGTTTGTAAAAGAGAAGGATAGCTCACAATTTCTTACAAAATGGGAAACAGAAATATGGTTGTACTCTATGGTTATGGCTTTGTAGTGTACACACATGCACACCCACGTGCGTGTTCACACACAGACGCATCAAAAGCCTGACTGTGTCAGGGGCTTGATGTGAGTGTGTGTGGAACTGCGGTGTAACAGGAGCAGCTCTTCCCCAGTGTGTGATTGCATTGGCTGATTGGTCATGCCACAGTGATTCAGCAAAACACATTTGGAGCCACTGTCTAAAGAGCTATAAAAACACTGGATGGATTTAGATCGGTGCTTCTTGTCTATGGTAGTGTTTGGTTTCAGCCCATTTTTACCAGATGGACAGAACAGGCATTAAGGCAGAGGTCAATCATTCTTAACCTTGCCAGGATTAGGAGCCTCTACCTCCTAGTCACCCAATTTTCATTCCTCTAGAGCATTAATTTCACCTCTGGATCACACAGAAGGAAGAAAATAGCAAACTATTTCCTCATCACGGGGCATGCTCGAGCATCCTATCTTATATGATGTAATGAGTTCCTCATATTCAGTATGCTTGTGGGGGAACAGATTTTCAATAACCTGTGTTAGCTCTGATACTGTGAACAATGGATGATAAATATCTAAGAGTGGAAGCTTGGGTTACAGTCTTTGTATACCCGATTTGATATTACTTCTTTGCATGATTCAAGATGTCTTGCCCCGTGCTTGACCAAGGCATCTGTGCAGCGCTTCAATGTCCACTGGTGTCTAAATTAGCATAAAATAATGTTTGCTTTTCATAATTGCTGTCATCTGTTTGCAGCCAAAAAAACACACACCGCCATGCTATATAGTATGTTAAAACTGTACCCTGTCCGCGGTAACCTGTTAACATAGACGGAATACTATTTTAATCACTACTTGTCAGTGTGCTAATACTGACTGTTTGGGACACAGCCTTGAACTAACCAGCTCACATCACTGATATTGGAAATGGGCAGTTTAGAAGACTGCATCTGTGTCTAAAACAAAGTAATACTCTTGGTATTGAATTTCAGCAGTTGCCATTGTTACCAATGACAGGATTTTTTTCTGAAATATGGGGAGTGCTCTTGCTATTGTTGTGCATGTTCCTGACCTTTGTTACATTCATTGTTCTTGAACCCCTACTTTCCTAGTTGTTGAGGATTTTGCACACAGTTTGAACAGATTTTGAACACTTGGACATTCCAGCAGGCAACACAGAGCTTTGGCACATCAGAAGCTTCCCACTTGCCATCAAATATGACTAAATGGTAGCTTGCAACTTGTCTTCTGATCCTCATGAAGGACATTCGTGTTATATTTCAGCAGACTTCTCTGTCAGAGTTCACAAACAATAATTAAAGATGGCTCAAATTTTAAAAGCTTGAGCTGCACATGAACAAGCATGTTGTGCACTGACAGCACAGTCTTAACTAATGGACCTTCACCCGACACACACACACATACACACATACACACACACACAAAAACAAGTCAGAAGCTGACATTTGAATGCAGTTTGGTTTTGTACTGCTTATTTATGGGTGGCTTATGTAATTCCTGGAGGGTGTCCATATTTTAACTGCAATCATGTGGCAACAGAAAGAAGGCAGTTTCATGTACAGAACTAATTGCTACATACTCTTTCACTGGCAGAAGCTATGTGCATACAAGTAGCACTGAAAGCAGCACCCAGTTTTCCGTCATTAGATTGGTTTTCACTGCTATATTTCATGGCATAGTTTTACCAAAGTCAGGCTCCAGAACATTTCGTAGACAGCTATTCACCTTCTCACACTGAGAGTATGCAAAAGGAGATCCTGTTTGGCAAGCTTGAAGGTTTTCTCCTAATAAAGTTTAACAGCAATTTGTGCAGTCCACATTTGTCAGCAACACTGGGAAGGCTAGTGGGTAACAGCTGTGCAGGAACCCAGCTCCTACAGTAGTCTATTCTTCTTAGGATGAAGTGATTGCTGGGTTGTGGCATTCACATACTGGGCTTTAGCTTGGAGCCTGGGTGGCTGTTCGAAACAATTCAGAGTTTGCTATGCTTCCATTCAATCATTTATGACAGGTTATTGTAATTCATAGGAACATAATGCCCAAGTAGAACCCAAGAGACTTGACAGGAACAGCATGTGGTTCAGGTGTCAGCCTGTTTGAAACATCCTGTCCTGGGTTTGAGGACGCTCACTTTGGTGTCACTTCTTCCAAGGAAGGGAAACAAAAGGTGGTTAGTTTCTTGAATACAGTGCAGGTTTAACAGTAAATGAAAACGCATGTGGGAGTTGCAACGCAGCCCAAAATTATAACTTTTGCACACAGCAATTGTCCTTTGAGACAAAACAGCTTCTGACATAAAGTTTTTTTAAACAAAACCCAAACTCAAATGTTCGACGAGACCTCAGACCGAAATTAGGTTTGCACAGGATTACAGTGGCTTAGGTCTCCTTGTGGGTTTTTAAATACTTGTGACAATAAATCTGTGGCAAGCTTGCCTCCTCAGGCCATTTGTCAGTATTTAATATAGTCTTAGTCTTCATGCTACTGCTTGCTGTATGAAGAAGCTGATAGAGTGGCTTTACTGACAGATTCAGAGCGGCATGTACGGGGGGGAGGGTGGTGTTATACCAGGGCTTCTCTGTTATTTGGGTAAAGAAATATATTGGCCTTAAGATCAGGCATCAATTATGCTTTATGCTGAACAAGTGCCATTTAGGCTACACGTCTTGTTTCAGAGTCTGAACAATATTAGCAGGTTACATGGCTTTTCCGCATGCTATTAATTAATAGTGGCTATAGGGTAGGTTAATGTCAGATTGTTCTTTTTCTTATTATGTATTTCACTAAATATGCGACAGATCCATGCCAGTCTGGTCTTACATGCATCTTTTGAACCATTATAATGGCATTTTTGTTGTATATTTGCCTGTAGAGAGCAGCTTGTCTCTGGCCTTCTTTGGCCCTTTGTCTGCTTGCTGCTCTGTTTCAGTTGTACAATCCTGCTGTGAATTTGGGCCAGCTTTTAAATATTGAGCAGCGGAATCTGGCTTAGGATGTCATGGCTGGCCAGTGACTTAAACAAAGCAATGGATGTAGAGTGATAGACTAGGCCAGTAGCACACACATCTTAAAAAACTGCACACTTGTGGACAAATTGCCTTAAAGGACTAAGATGACAAAATGGTGATATGAGGTTATAACTGTTTAGTGCAAAGGCCAGGAGGGAGATTAAAAAAGCAAAAATGAACTTTGTATAAAATAGTCAAGACAGCAGTTAGTAATGTTTGTAAATCCACAACTTTTAGTCAAATATAAGAAAAGCACAGAGTGATTATTTAATTATTAGTCACCAGACAGGAAGAAACTTTGGATATTGATGAAGTATAATTGTCCCATGCACATGTTAATATTTAAACAGAGCCTTATCAGATGTGCCTTGTTTTCTTGCTCAGGTCCTCTCACCTTAATGAAAACTTTGCAAGGCTAAGCGCAGAGTCACCAATACCTCTTCGCCATTGATCCCAAAGCTCATTTGAATAGAGAGGCTGCATGTGACATGTCTGGCTTGGCCATGCTCCAGTGTCTCGGCCAGGGCTCAGATGTTACACACAAACAGTGTAGCCCATCCCAAGCAATTTGCACAGTTAAGGCAGGTTTTCATGATTCACTGTAATTTTAATATGCACTCTATATCATAAATACTTTGTTTTGAAATTTAAATCTTTGTATGCGAACTCCTCGACATTGTGCACTTAAATGAAAAGTGCTTTATAAATAATGATTATTATCGTCATGTTATTATAGACTTGGGTCTGTACATTAAGCATGGAACGTGTTTGCTTTGTCCACACACTGCAGAGAAAGGGAAAAGAAAATAACATTCACGGGTAGCCAACAAGGTTAAAGCTCTGTCCGGTGTTGATTTTTAAGTCGAACATATCTACGTATGTGCTGGCACGCAAAGCCAAATGCAGCGATGCATCATAAACACCAGTCATCAGTCATTTTTATAACTCTAAAAGACCTTCTAAGTATGAGGTTGACTGTGATAGATGTGATTCAGCAAGCCTGCTGGCCTGTCATGAAGCCTGGCTACAGGGAACATTTCAGTGCAGAATTTAGTCTGCCAAGTCATGAGTTGCAAGATTAATTTCAAAGAGTCAACCACTGCTCTGATAGCAGCTTCAGAAGCCAGGAACCTGGTTCCAGTAATCACCCTTCCCCCATGTCCCTATCCATGGCAGCAGTGTCAGACAAACTCTTTCAACACCAGGCTGCTTGGAGCACCCATCCCTTATACAGTGTGTCAACGTAAACCAGACATTATATGAGAGAAACTAAACCGTATTAACCCCATTTCTGTCCCTTCACAAAACTGGCTAAGGGTCCTGAATGCGATATGCCACCACACAGCTATGTCCTTAACAATACTTGACAGTTTCCCATTGCAACACTTATCCTGAAGCACCTTCTCTTACATTTTTACTGGATAAATATAGCCACATGTTCATACTAATGCCTAATCGGTTGGGCTCAGGGATTATTTAGATACTTACTTACTACAAATCCTGTTGGGAAAATTACCGGTATGTCTGTTTTAGGATTAGGTCTTGAGTAAATTCATGAAGCACTGTTGGCCTGTTTTTTTTGTCAACAACATTAGATGCAGGTTTGCCATAGACATTACATTAAGTAAACCTTTCTTTAAAATGTGCCTGTTGTCTTACACCACATATCCCATTCGCATTACATGGTACTTGTAGCTGCTGAGACTTTAAAGAATCTAAATATAGGAGGAAAGATTACCAACTTGGGAAGTTTCATTCTTCAACTAAAAGTGCAACAGTCATAGCTGAAATTTGTTATCAAATAAATGGAAACTAAGAAACATACTAAGACATCATTGGCATTGGAATTTTGTAGTTCGTTTCAGTCTTATTTGCATGTGCTGCCAAATGCGTGCCTTGATTTGTGATTCTCATAACGCTGCCTTTAATGAAGATTTAATGCTATTTGGCCACACTGGTGATTTAGCTGTTTATGTAACAATGAAGCGAAGTCCCAGTGAGAGTAAAACTCCATTTCAGGTGCCTTGTTCAGTTTTGAGTAGGAGTTTAGGGATTTGTGTGGGAGGGAGCAGGGCTTGTCATCACCTGCTGATCCCTTTCCACCTCTGTAAACAAATGCAAAGGAAACATTTGGCGGGAAAGCAGTTGGTTTCAGGTTTATTTTAAGACACTAATCAGACTGGGAAATAGGAAGCTGGTCACATGCGTCGTTTTTGTCCGACGTAATTCCTCTGAGCCAAAGCATGCAGGTTTGCTAGAAGTGTTCTTTGTGAGAAGAAGTGACGCTCATAATTGTGTTTTCTGTAGATCGTGAGTCTAAAGAGCATGACGAGACAATAAAGACTGACACGACAGAGGAGCAGCTGCCCCAAGGCAAAGTGCCCATTTACCCTAAGCACGACCTAATCAACAGCAAGAAGCAGGCTGCCATGCGCAAGGACAAGAAAAAACAGCAGGAGAAGCTGAGGGCCATGGGTCCTCTGGACTACTCGCCACTCCCGGTAGACAAGCACGAAACTGAATTTGTAAGTCACAGTGAGGGAATGGAAAATGGGAAGAATGTCCCTGATTGCTAATGACTAACTGATTGTTGTTACATGTGTGTTGTGCTGAATTATAAAGGGTCCATGTAGAAGAAAGCTGGATGGTATCATAAAGGGGCTGAAAGACACCTCCCGCATTGTGGCTCTCTCTCTTTATCTGCCCAACTGTGACAGGAAGGGCTTCTTCAAACGCAAACAGGTGTGGATTTAGTCTTTATGTACGATTTTCTTATGTCAACTTACAGATGAATAGAATATTAACTTAAAAGAATATTAACTTAAGAAATAATGAGTTTCTGGATTTTTTTAGTGGTAGTTATGATAGTGACATTTTAACACATCTTTTAATCTCTCCCTTTCATCCAACCCACATGTAGTGTAAGCCCTCACGTGGTCGGAAACGGGGAATATGCTGGTGTGTGGACAAATACGGAGTGCAGTTGCCAGGGACCGACTACAGCGGAGGAAACATCCAGTGCAAAGACATGGAGCCTGGCAACAACAACGAGTGAGGAGGGATGTGCCATGATCACCTAAGCCGAGGCTCGCCTCCTTCTTTCCTTCCCACCTGTCCACCCGCCAGTCACTCTACAATTTAGATCTGTCAAAGAAGAAACAAAACACAAGCAAATTTGAACAAAAACTTTTTTGACTGAGCGCTCATCTCTAACCTGGGGTACCCGGTTAATCAGAGGGTCTCTGCTGTGTTAAGAGCTGGGTCCCAGCAAAAGTTTTTTAAAAATATATACATTCAATTATATATTTTTATAGAGGCTGGGGTTTGAACATCATACATGTTAACATACAGCAAAAAAAAGAGCATATGGTATGTTAATTACTACCAGCACTATCTTGATCTTTTACATCTTTGAGTTTGAGGTGTCAGAGGAGATAGCTCAAACTCTTATTATTGGAAAAAATATAATTGTTTTTGTTTGTTCGCTTTCAAAAGTCATAGGGATGTGCTGATACAGCTCTCTCTATACGGCTATTTGGTCCTGTCAGAGCACTTATTGGGAAAACCTTGGAAATGTGTAACTTCATCAAGTTCGGTGTATGTGTGTGTGTTAATATGTAGGTATGTCTTTACATGTGTGAATGTATGTGCAGTTGCATGAAAGAGAAACATGGTGGACACCTTTTTTATTTTTATTTTATTTTTTTTTTGTAAAATGTGTTTGTTTTCCACCTCATAAGTGTGTGGTGAATGCCCCCTGAGAGCAGTTATAGAGTAGGCTCATTGCTAGTTGTTAGCATTCTCTCACTGGCCCACTCTTTGTCTACACTATGGTGTAGGAATTGAACCCACATTTGACATACCTGTCTCAGTGATTCTGTGACTGTGTAGCTTGCCCAAAATGCCAACTGTGCCTATGTAACCTGATGCTGGTGTGCTGACTGATCCAGGTGGATGGAATGCTGATGTGCTGGCTGTGGCTGAGGTCCCGTCATGTCCAACGTCGTCCCAGGTTCCTTGTTAGACGAGCGAACAGAAATGTCCACGCCCAAAATCATCTGGCAGCACAAGTATCAGTATCCAAAGTGGGACACTTGGTGTTATGGTCTGAGACTTGTCTCAGTGGCCTGACACTAACTTTCCCAATATTTGGGCTTGAAATAACTTGACTATGATGGACATTCACCTTTGAGACAGGTGGCTTCTTTCACAGCCTGTGAAATAGTCTTCTTTTATTTTTTATTTTTTGCCTTCAGTGAAGTATCCACTTATGAGCCATTTCCTAGACCAAGTGCTTTCACTGAAATAAGTGACACCTTGGCTTAGTAGATCACCATTAACTGTAGATTGATGAATGTTCTCTGAGGAACCATTATCAGGAATTGCTGCTTGGAAAACGAGTTGTGCATTTTAGCATGTTTTCATTGTTACAACTCTTTCTTGTAGTCTGTTTTCATTGTCGCAGCCACCCAGTCATTTTTGGGACCTTGGTCATGTGAATGAAGGTCTTCCCCAGTCCACCCTAAGCATCCTATCCCCAACTTTTTATTTTCACACAATTAATGAGCATGCTGTTCTTCAAATTCTATCTTCAGCATGATTGCGTAACTGCACCTTTTGCTTTTTAAAGGGTGCCATTTGAAAAAGAAGGCACATTTAACTACCATTGTCCTTCGTTGCATTGAGTTTATGTGAGTCCGTGTGTGTGTTTTAGTGCCTTTCGACATACAAACACATTTGAATAGTGACGTGAACGTTACACAGTAGCCAAGGGGATCAAATCGGTTAACCATTATGTACTGACGAAGGTCCTCAGTCGCTTTCAGATTTATATGTCAAACATATTTTCTGTCATGCCACGACTATTTTAAAACACCTTGTAAAATCACTAGCTGTGAAAGGGAAGCTGGTGGGTACACCTATGTCTCTCATTGGTTGTTGTTTTTTTTTATCTCAATGAATAAGCTGAATTTTGAGACTGCAAATATATGTAAATGCTTGAGATAATAGTTCAATTTGTTTTCAGTCAAGCTACATATGAACAGGAATACACAGAGGTCTTCATGGCCTGCACAGGCTGGTGATTCTTTAGCAGAAAAAAAACAGCAAGAAAAGCCATTCCCTGCCACAGTGGTTCCGCTCATATCTTATTACAGAGCTCATGTGATCATAGTTTCATGGCTGGGAGGGGGCCAGTAATGCTCGACACAATGAGATAGATGAGACGCTACTCCACTAAGCTTGCCTCTAGTGCTGCTTCTCTCTGCTATTGATAGCTACACCATTATATATTTTTAAAAAAAAAGACAAAGAACCACAGGTCAACAGAAAGTCCCAACGGTGTGTCTAAATGGAAAAATGAGTGATGAGAGAATCTCAAAGTGTGGGGAGAGAAAAGAGAGTGAGAGAGTTTGTCGGGGTGAAGGTTATAAACAGACCTTCGCAGGTGTTTTAAATGAGTTGATGAGGAGGTGTTGTTTGCCATTATTGCACAAATGGCCACTGAGGACAAGGCCAGAGCATTTGCCAGAATTATCCAGGTCTTGATTCGTGCTCAGAGCCCCCTCCCGCTTTTTTCTTTTCTTTTCTTTTCTTTTTTTTGTTTAAAAAAAAGCAGCTTGCACTTATGTATTTACAATATTTCTTTCGCCATATGACGGCTTCATCCTAGCAGTGCTGACTCCAAAGCACATCTCAGATCAGGTGTAGGAGAAGCAGGAACAGGCCTCAGACACAAACCCTGCCTGAGGACTTATGACAGGGGCTTTAGTGGCCCAAGCCTGACAACCACCTCTTCATCTGGTGGGGGAAAAAAATTAAAACAACAAAATACACAGATATGGATCTCAGTCCAATCTTTACTCATCTACACTTACAGTTACCGGATTATGTGCCTCAGTGGCACCCAGGGAGAGGGAGAGAAGGTGAGAGCCCCAGGCCATGATCATGCTACGGGCCTCACTACCCTGTCAATTGGGGCAGAACAAGAATACACACCACAGCACACATCATGACAGTAGATACCGTTAGCAGGCTAGGCAATGGGGGTCTCGGAATCTGTGAGGCAGGTACAAGCAGCCGGTCGTAAATCAGTGACTGCTCTTTTGGTCTTGGAACTGACATCAAAGGCTGTTTGTTCGAAGCTTAGATGTGGTTCATGACTGAATCAAGGGCATGGAAATGATACAGCCAAGTTCCTGTTGGCTTGTTTTGTGTTTTAGTACCAAATTCTATGCGGTGAATTGCAAAAATGGTGCTCTTGCATCAACCAAAGACAATACTCTACTACAAATGTGATTTCATCCTTAATCACCATTTTAGACTGTTTCTCATTATTGAGAGAAAACACTTTAATAATATGTGCTTAGAAAGAACAGTCACATCAAGCCAATATAAGCCATCCTGATGTTGCTTTGTGCCTTCACCAGATTCCGAATCTTCAGAATGGTTAGATGAATACAATATTCACAAATCATCATACAGTAGTACTACAGCTTACTTTCTCAACCACTAACAGTTTCTTCTTGTTTTTTTTCTACTTTTTTTTTGTGGATGAGAAAAGACTTTTGATCACAAAAGTCACAAAAGACTTTTGGTCAAAAAAAGATGATTGATCACATTGACATGTGGCCTAACGTGGCATTTTGAAAAGAAAAAAAAAAATAAAGACCCATTTGTGGCAGGAGGACCGTGAAAATGTTCAGCATTTGGAACTCTTAAGAAAACAAATATAAAAAAAAAAAACTCAAATTATTAAGAAAGTAAATATCACTGTAATATTTATTCAACTTGTAATTTATGTACTCTTTTAACCTTTGTCTTTTTTGTTATGACAAAGCATTTATTTAAATAAAGTTATGTATTCATTTAAACTCTCGTGCTATTCTCCTTCTTCTTATTACCAAAAATGTATTTGTCTGAATTCTGTGACATCTTTTTGTTTAAAATGGATAATAAATTACATAGTCACCATTCAAGAGTCATAATTTATAATATTCAAATAATGTGCATGCTAGTACGCCTTAGCATTCAATGGAGTCCTGTCATATCAATCATTTTAACACAAGAGTCTACGCTTTGTTGTATAAACTACACAAGTTATTGTTGTTAGGTTTGTTTATTGTTGAGAGATGAAACATTGCACATTGTGGGTTTATTGTGAATGCAGGCTTTACATTAAAGGCCTGCCCCAAGGCTAGTCACCTGGTTTCCAACAGTGTCAAAAAAAATGCTGCACAGGAACTAGGAACTCATTTATTATGAGCCCCAACTTCAAGGGGGAAACAGTCTAAGACATTGAAAAAACGTTTTGTTTTTTTTATTATAGAGGTATCCAACATCACAGATTGATTCTGCAGGGTGATATTGCGCCACATGGCTCAGTGTGAGCAATAGCTGTAAAAGTTTATGGTGGCAATGAGGGAAATCTCAAGCTAACATTTACTAAACAGAAACATTAGCTTTTCAGAAACATAAACACTCAGGGGTGGTGACTATAATGCTGAGGGCATAGCCTGTTTCTGTTTGATGAATGCTATATTTTTTTATTGTAATTCTGCAGCCAAACTTCCTGGAATAAGTGGAAATCATAACCAGTAAGTAGGTATCCAGATGTGCGTCACCGACTTCTGCTAAGATAGCTTGGTATTCTTTCAAAAGATTCAGATCAAGGAAGCAGATTCAGCAAAACATGTGCAGGGGATTTGATTTGTGAGTCAGTGGACATGACAGTTACAGTTGCCTTCAAAGAATCTAACAAACTGCACGTTAGACATCAAAGCATCTGTGCCCCTTTTATTACTTAATTAGGCCAATAGCTATGGATGACTGCATGTGCCATTTTAACCATACCTTAAAGAATGATTATCGCAGACATTTGAGGCTAGCGCACACAGTTTAATGGACAAATGACATGAAATCCTAATTAAAATTTTATGTATCTTCGCCAAAATACAACACCCCAGGGGTCAGTGATATACATACAGTGGGTCCGTGACTGTATTGCTTTTTTAAAATAACATGCCATTTAGTATTTAGTGTGAATGTTGTTATAGTTGGATTTTATATAAACACTGAAGCACCAAAAAAACTGGTGTAGCCGTTAATTCTTGGTAGGTTCCCCATGGGATCTTGGAGGGAACGTTGCACAGTCCTCACGCTGATGTTTGTTGAGGCCCTAGCATTGAATTCTGATGTTACTTGAGGCAGTGTTGCACGCTTATCACGTGAAAAGATTCTTGCCAGTCTGCGCTGGTCACGTTCACCCAGAGTCTTTTTACGGCTACGCTGCTGTCGTAAGTTTGAGGTTTTGCCAGAATTCTTGTAGTCATGGTGAACGCTTGAAATGCTCAAACTTTGCTTCTACGTCCGAAATGCTATGACCCATCACATGAGCTATTGAACCATGTTGAAAATCGTGATAACTTGCCATTCTCTCAGGGGAAACAGCTCTAGAAGCTTCTATAAATGTCTATCACTTTATAAACACACTGGTGGACACAACCAATGATGTGCATAGGTGGTGTTGCTATGTATTTTGCATATGCTCCAGTACCATTTTTTTCTGGTATTTCACTGTATAAAATTATGTTTTAATAACTTTATTCTAACTGCTATTTTAAAATTAAAGCTAGAAAGTGGTGTGGATATAAAACTCAACCTTGAAAAGGGTCCTGGGAAAGTCTTTTACTCTGGAAGGGGTGTCTGTGATCAAAACATATGAGAACCACTGCTTTTAACCAGAGTTTTATAATTATTGTGATTAATATTATCAGTTAATTCACTGATTCATTCAACTTCAGTATCCACTTCATTCCAGTCATAGTCAGGATGGACACAAAGTCTATGTTAACCCAGTATGAAACACCAGTCCATAGCAGGACCAACACACACACACACACACAAAACGCATGTTCCCATCAGTTGTTGACGAGACACTTACTCACCATACCAATAATAACACTTCACTTCAGCCAGGAACTGCATGAAAAGGTAACATTAAAGTCAATACATCATTCTGAACTGGAACTGAAATTGTGGAACTAAATAAAGGTGTCAGTTGTGCTTTATGTGTAATTTTGAAGACAGTAGTTCATTTATTGTGGACTCATATAGTTTACTGTATAGCTGTATTTCTTTATGATAAATAGCGTTATAAGTGTTTGTTTAAAGAGCAAGCAGTTTTATTTCAGTCAGCTTTCATTCACAGTAAGTGTCATCATGAGCAAGAGGAAGGGTAGCACTGACATTTCTGTTTTTTGGGCAGCCTTAACAAAGAAGAAAAGTAAATTGGGAGCAATGAGAAAATGAGTACCAGTAAGATGACAAAATTATCCAGTATGCAATACACAAGAGATGAGTCAAGGTTTCCCGATATAATAAAATGGTTAGTAATCCATTCCTGAACACCGTGGCAGGAAACATCACTTACTTACGGATAATCTTTCATTCATTTTCACTCTGGTGCTTTCAGAGTAGAGTAGAGTGAGTGAGAGAGAGAGAGAGAGAGAGAGAGAGAGAGAGAGAGAGAGAGAGAGAGAGAGCGCAAAGAAAAGTCAAGTAAAACTTCACCCCATGGGTTAATGGACTTTTTAACTATTTGAGAATGGCAAAAAATGAGTGTTTAAATTTTTATTATTTTTTTATGTCACTCCAACCCCCCAGGAGATTTGCCCCCCTAATGTTCACTCCAAGGTTACAGCCTTGTGCAAAACTCCACACAGCTCAGAATCAGACCATGGATTGAGCAATTCTATTATTATTGTTGTTGTTATTATTATTATTAATAATAATAAATTAGTAGTAGTAGTACATAGATTTTCTAACCCTGTGAAGCCCCAGCTTATTATTCATATATTTCTCTTAAGGCATAGTATTCAGTAACTACTATGACTCATCCAGTAACTTCAGTAAAACTAGAAAGACAGTTACTGAGTTATAACAGTGAGGAATGCAACTTTGGACTTGCTACGGATCCTGGGGGTTAAGGCGTAAGGGACAAACCCAGTAGGTTCTCAATTTAACTTTTTTCTCCTAAGAGAATAGTATTATTGCTATGTTACATAGCCATAAACAAAAGAAATACAAAAGAAGCCAGTGTTTTCTTCTTGATTGTTTTCAAAGATTGTTTTCGTCTTGCAGATCTCTTCATTTCGAGGAAAAAAATCCCTTGGGGTAGTTTTGTGCCAATGTCATGGCAGCCAACCCAACACATACAATGTACAGTTCAACCGCAATGAGTGCTGTCTCTATGGAAGAGAAAATAAAATAAACAAAATAAACAACTGGCTTTTAGTCTGCTGTGTCCTTTTTATATAAAACGTAATGAAAGAAACACAACGAGAAGGCTGAAAGTAACATGTTTAATCATATTGTCATTTATTACAGGCCTTTAAAAATATCTTTGTGGCTGGCATGCATTTATGGCTTTCACAATCCCCTTTTGAATTGCAAGCAGGCACTTTAATTCCAAAGAGAAAAGATACAAGAAACATGCTGTGTTAGTGGTCACCAGTAAACGTTACTATCTGATGCTGGTGTGCCTCCCGATACACGGTGGCATGCAATGCAACAACAAGAAAAATGTAAAAAGTGAAAGTGTGCGAGGCTAGTACATTGTGTGCTGTGTAGGATTTGCTTAAGAAATTCTTCCTCTCGCCTGTCCGAGGCCGTCCAAACAGCACGCAGCGCTGACTTTTTTACACTGCAGCAGATGGCAAACACCACTTCCCTCTGTCCTCTGGCTACAGGCATGGCACAGCAACCCCCTCTGCACACACACAACCAAATTCTTTCACTTCTTCAGCACAGCTCTGGCAAATCAATATGCTCAAAAGACCACAGGAATTGGTTTTGCTTTGTTTTTAAACTAGGTCAGACTCAAACTACCATAAAATTTACTGTACCACCAGAGGGGAGGCAGTAATCTATTTTGGAAGCCAGCCCAAATGGAAAACTCATAGCCAAAGTCTCAGCAGCCTATGTGCTGGCCCCAAACCCCACATGGGGGAGCAGGGTTTAGGAGATCCAGGCTGTAGCACCATAACACACTCTAAAAAAAGAAAATCTATGAAAGCTAATTTTAAAGGCTAGCTGGACATGGCAATACCATGTGAGCTACTGAAGGTTAATATGTTATCTGAGAGGCAAAGCTCGCAGAAGTCTCCAAACAGAGTAAAACCGTTTTTAGCCGAGCTCCTGGGCCTACAAAACCGTTCATTTACAATCGATCAGCTTAATCTCAGCTGTCATTTATGGATCTTGTCTACTGAATCCGTCCAATGCTACGCTCAGAGAGAGGGAGAGAGAAAAGGAAACTGAGAACAAGAGAGACAAAGATGGAAAGACAGACAGACGAGCATGGTTGTACTTTACAAGCTGAATAAAAATGTAACTATGGCTTACAAGGACAATCACTGCCCTAGAGGACAACATTTACACTAAATGAGTCACACCAGGTGGGAACACTCCTGGAACGGCAAGCTTAGCAGCCCCCCAACCTATGCACCAATTGGCATCCTTTCACACATCGCAAGACCCCCGTAAACCAACCACTAAATCTTCCAAATGCCAAACGGGCCTTCACTCAGCCCCCAGCCATGGGAAATGTGAAATGGGGAAAAATAAATTACAGCCCATCTGCACTGCCGGCATATATTTGCAAACCTATGCTTATTTATAGGTACTTAACCCATTTAATATTGCATTTGTCAGTGTCAGCTTTGTGTCCTAATCTTGACCTCTGTCAGCACATCATTAGTAAGCACTTTTGCTCCAAACCTGCAACTCCACCCATATTTTCCCCCATATGACTGGATGGAGAGAATAGGGGGAGAAGTCGATCAGCTGCCAACACTGGCTACACACACACTCACACACACACACACACACACACACACACACACACACACACACACAACTGTGCACTGAGTAACTCCATGGACACCCCGCAGACATTAGGCAAGGCCAGTACAGAGAATGCAGCTCCACTCAGTTCTGTAGGGTGAGTCAAAGAGAGGAGGTGGTTTTGAATACAAGTAAACAGCACTGATGGTGTCCATGCACATGGAACAACCACAAAAAGGAGGGACAATCATAGAAAACAAATGCATGCAAATAAAGTACATTGTTTGCAGGACACTGCTTAAAATTATACATTAGCATTCCTACTTCGGTGCATGTTTAGTGTTAGAAAAGAAAGCAGCAGCACAGGAGTGGTTGTAACTTATGTTAGCCTGGCTCTAAAAGGAAGTTGGGAATGGGACCAAATAGAGGAAGCTGCACGAACTGTTACATACTGGGATTTGTACTGCAGCAACACAAAAAAAAAAAGATGAGAAGAGCCTGTTTAGACTTACTGTGTTAAAGTACAGGTTAGGATAAGACAACACAACACCGGTCTATTGCCGTTAAATGTAGCACATACTGTACGTAGTCCACTTTTATCTGAATGTGGTGCTTTCTATTCTATTTCACGAGATTAAAATGCAGTCCATAATGGGTCTGAAACATTTCCACATACAGACACACAGGAATATATGCTTGCACACTTGTCTCTCTAGCTTTGTCTCTCAATGTTCTGTCGCTCCACTTGTCCACGTCTAGTTGTACAGGCTGGTAGTGGACTTGAGCTCAGGTCCGCTGTAGTACTGGCTACAGTTGGGGTCACCCCTCACTCTGATGGAGGAAGGAATCTGGATACCAGTGTGAGGGTTCACGCACCAGCATTCACCCCTTTTTCCACGGGTGGACATGTGGCACTGGAACACAAAGAGACAGGAAGAGAGGGTAAGGGCAGGGGTGATGTTTCCAGGGTTAATGAAGTGCTCAGTACAGTGATCAGAAGAGAAATATGTAGGGTGGAGCCAAACGCCAGCAATGACAGTACCCGCCTGGCTGGTCACAGCACGGGTCTCTGACCCCCCACTGGGCACTCCCAAAATGAGGTCATAATTGAATCAGACACAGCTTAAACAGGACCCCCCCCCCCCAAAAAAAAAAAAAAAAATCATACAAGAAAACAGACTTTCCAATTTTTTCCTTCAGTGAGAAAGAACAAAGCACTGACAGTTACATTAATTATACAAGGAACTAGATGTTCTACAGAACAATTTAGGGTGGAGAGGTAAATTTTCTGAGCCCTGGGAAAACTGAGTTTTTACATCAAAACAAGGCAATGATTTTATTTGTACCAGGCGAGGTTGGCCTTGTTTTACCTCTTTGGTGTAATGCTGTGTGTCACTGTGCTAAGAACGATTGCGCATATCATTGTTTTGGCTCTAAAAATAAGTGGGTCTAAGTCAAGGACATGCAAGAGATGGAGAGGTGAAAAAAAAGAGTGCAAGTGCAAAACATAAGTGTCTCACTTCCCACAGGCTGGGGACAGTCAGTAAGCAAACATGTTTATGACCTTGTAACTTGCAGCTTAGATTTGGTCACCGCTCTGAGAGAACACGTTACTTCCGAAAGCCTGGGATTTTTTTTATTTATTCTTATTTTTTTCAGAAGTGTTTTCCCAATTATCCGAATCCTCATGCTCATTTTAGAGCAGACTATTCAAGCCGTGTATATGAGAGGTTATATATTGCTTCATTTGCCTTCTCTGTCCTGATTGGATAAAGCTTTGACAGTCATGGGGATGCCTTCACGTGATTTTATTTCTTGTTTTTACAATATCCAAGGAGAGCAACTGGACAACTACTGGGCCATTGAGCAAGGCTCTCAACTCTTAACTGCTCAGCTGCATGCTTGGACCATATGCTGTCTCAAGTCACTTTGAATACATGTAAATGTAATGTTCTGTGCAACCCAGATATCATGACAAAAGATGTTTTGCTTGGACTGTACCCTGTCTCAAATGCAAAATGAATAAATGGAAAGTGTAAAGCCAAATGTTTACCGTGCACGAGCTGCACGAGGGTTTCTTTTCAAGCTTTGTTCGGTGGATCTGAGAGTCAGATGTTCCGTAATGGATGAGGATTGGTGTAACATGGGTAAAATAATCAGGAATATATCCTAATATTAAGTGCATGTCATGAAGTACCTGTTTTACATTATATTGTCCATTACTGTCACAGTTGGGAAACGTTAGTTCATACAGGTTCTCCAGGTGTCCCTTGTTGTCATAGAAGGTCATTTTAGAGATCTCTTCCAGCACCTTATCCAGCTCCTGCTGACACTGAGTCTGTTCAGCCACACACACACACACACACACACACACACACACACACACACACACACACACACACACACACACACACACAC
>JAOVVH010000058.1:22706068-22717796 GCA_028566435.1 Scorpiodoras heckelii | reverse complement strand
ACACACACACACACACACACACACACACACACACACACACACACACACACACACACACACACACACACACAGTAGACAAGAAAGAAAGCAAGATAAGAACCAGTTTGGCAGCTTCATGGAACATAGCTGATATTCATCTCTTACTAATGTTTCTCCTGGGCTACACTTTCACTCTTTTACTCTCTCTTCCACCACAAGGAAAGGTGCCTCTCTATTACTTTCTAACTCCTCTCTCTCTCTCTCTCTCTCTCTCTCTCTCTCTCTCTCTCTCTCTCTCTCTCTCCTGTCTCTTATTCTGGCTGCTTGTTGCTTGGCCCGGGATAAGAGGGTACTGAAAGTGAGCTCTGCCAGGGATCTTATCCATATCATTTGGATGAATAGTTCTGCAGATGAGCACTTGCAACACTCAGGACCTGGCTCTCAACATATCAATCTGACATGTTCATAGGGTTTCTGCTGTTTGTTGGAGATGGGTGCTGGATGAACATGTGCAATTTCTCAATCTCTGCTTCATGCTTAAGCCAGCTCCAGGTTTCTGGATCGCCTGGTTTCTCCTCTGTACATTTACAGTACATGATTAATATTGTTTTCTCTGCTGTTGTCCTCTAATGCTCTCACTGCATGCCTTTTGTGCTTGGACAGTTATTGTATAACAGTCATCATACACAGAGTTGTATGAAAGGGAAAAGTTGGCATTGTTTTTTTGTTGCTGTTTTGGATTTTGAAAAGTTTTGTAATGGCTACAGTGGCCGTGCTAATTTGTGAGGGCAGAATTGGCAGCTTCAACATAATTTACATGAAATGATTCACTGGATCATAATAATAATAACTTATAATATATACATACTTATAATAATAACTTCCCAGGAACAATTTTCCAATGTGCTGAAATGCATCATATCTCAGAAACTAAACAACAGTGAGAGAACCTAGGGTCTTCTTGGCCAAATGACCATCTGAATTGCAAAAACACACACACAAATAAAAGTTTGTTCAAGAAATTGATGAAACAACCTGGCTATGGCTCGTGAACAGTAATGGTAGATTAAGTATGTTGTTTTAGGATGAAGTCATGCAGCAGCAGTCAACTGGCTGGAGACTTAGAAGATACAGGTAGGACATGGTACATTTCCAAGAAAAGTTAATTAACTTGCTGTAGATATATGCGATGGCCAAATGTGATAAGGGTAAGTTGCAGAAATACCAATGTGATAGCTCATATAAATTCAGCAAAGATGCCAAGCGTTTGTTCTCTCTCAGCAATGCGTTTGTCAATGTCTGCTGTCGCCAGTCACCGCGTAACCTTTTACAGTGAACAACACCTTGTTCTGCTTCTGCCATCTTAGCCATATAAACAGCACATACAGCTGCTCTACTAGAACTCCAACTGTCCACTGTTAAGCTCCATAACAAACAATGTATGTTGAAATGCATTAATCCTACAAACAATGCATCCTATAATTGTATATGCTGTATTATTTATTAGACTATTTGACATGTACTTGTGTTGTGATGTATGTTAGTGTGATTACCAGAAGATGGCACTGCTGTACTAAACACATTGCTAGCCAAGATCAGTCAGGGGGTTTTGCATGAATTGTTCCACCGAGTCTGTGCCACTAGAATCCAGGTGTGTGTTCAGGTTATTTAGACGTAACGTCGCAAACGTGGGGGCAAATGCAAATGGTGGCACAGACACCTAGGTACATGTAGGATAAGGTTGCATTTGCAGAATACACAATGATTGGCTACATAATGACATTACTGTATTGGTTGTATAGTAGGTACTCTATATTTATGTAGATTTGGTCAAAATACCCACAACATGGTATATATGTATGGGTTGCAAAAGAAAAAGTCATCAGATCTCAACCTATCTGAACAACTAATAGGAGATTTTGGAGTAAGGTGTTAGATAGAACTCATCAAAACATCAAATATCTTTGGGAAGAATAGTGTTCATCCTTCCAGTACAGATCCAGAGACTTGTACAATCTATGCCAACATGCTCTGAAGCTGCTTGGGTGGTTTGGGGTTGTCCAATACCATACTAACACACTTTATGTTGATCAGCTGGTGCAGTTCCTCTATTCTGACGCTCTCCCAGATTGTCAAGTGCCTCATCCTATCATGGAGAGTAAGCCCAGCCACCATGCAAAGAAACTTCATTTCTCCACCTGTACTCTCAACTTTATCCTTTTGACCACTACTTAATTATAATAATAATGCTGTGTAATAATAGGGCTCTCTCTCTCTAGTCTCTCAAAGATCCCTCTGTATCACCCCTATGGTCATGCCCCTGGAAGGCTGGATAACTTGGATCTGAGTAGTGAAAGAGGTGATGCCGATGCTGTGCACAACCCTGAGAGAATCTTACCATTCTGGGACGAGGGTTTTTGGGCTCATCCATACGGTTCATCATCCTGGCCTTCTGCTCATTCTGGTGATGCTTGAACATAGTCTCCCTCATGTGCCAGTAGTTGGCATCTTTGCTTGGCTTCCTCAGGATAGGAGGCCTCGTGGCATATGGCTCTACTGACAGAAGTATAGTAAAAACATGCTACTTATACATTACAAGTAGAGAAATAATAGGACAGGCTAATATGGCTTCACAGTTGAAAATTCATTAACAACAATTGCATGCAGTACCACAAGTTGTATGATTTGTATTTTATGTTTAGTAGTTTTTAATGTCATTTCAGCATCAGCGGCCATACTTGACAAGTACAAGGTTACATCGAGACACAAGTTTTGTTCATTCGGTTTACAAATTCACCTTTCAAACACAGTCATGGGGCAATTTTTGTATTTCCAATTTACCTAACCTGCATGCCTTTGGACTGCGTGAGGAAAACCCACGCAGACACGGGGAGGACGCAGGGAGGACATGTAGACTCCACACAGAAAGGACCCAGACCGCTCCCAGCTGGGATTGAACCCAGGACCTTCTTGCTGTGAGGCAACAGTGCTATCCACCATGCCACCATGCTGCCCTGCATTGTATGAAAAGTCTCATATAAGGGTTAGGGGCAAGGTTTGTAAATTACGACTCCAAATTCAGTGCCCTTATTTGTTACAATTCATAGTTAGGGGATTAGAAGATAACAGCCATGTCATGATGAATCTTGGAGGGCTTTCACAGCCTTCAAAAAGGGGTAAGGGTCTCTGTGGATCTGAAACCTATACTGGTCACAGTGGCCATAAGATGGACAATTCAGCCAGGATGGGATGCCAGTCCCAATCTCAGGGTACCATTCACACACGCATCCACAGCTAGGGACGTTTTAACATATAACCAATCTGCCTACCTGCATATTTTTGGACCTGGAGGAAATGTGAGCATGCAAAACTCAGCCCAGATAGTAACCCACGCTCAGGCTTGAACCTAGGACCCTGGAGCTGTAAGTCAGCAATGCTACACACGGTGCCTCCCAAAATGTAAAATGTCTGAGGGGTCCACCTCCTCCAATAGTAACTGGCCAGTAATATGAAAGGTATTGGAATTTGTGATGATTAGATAAGCAAAGCTGAGGATTTGTGGTTGTGGTTGTTTGAGATGGGCACTTGAATAACTACAAACCAAATAGCTTTCTTCTTCTAATGAACAATTTATAGCTGAAGACTCCTGACTATTGTCAAGATGGATGACAGAGAGATGGATATTTTCAGAAACCAATTTTAGTCACAGAACATACACTTACAAACATCTACCCCTATCGCCTATGTATATATAATATGGTTCTAGTATCCCTATGCAGGAGGTACCAGTGTGTTTTATGAGCCCATATGTGTATGACCTCATTCTTGGTCCCCTTCTGCCAGTGGCAGATCACATGTGCATACTTATTTTTGTCCTCTATAATCAGAGCACTATCATGGTGCAATTACCATCATTTCCATCAAATGATCCCTTCCTTCTTTCTGTTTGTCCTGGCATTCAGAGCACTCCCTTGAGGGACTGCACTGGGGAATGTCACTCTCGGTAAATGTCAATTGTACTGTGGGTGGGTCATTCAGTGGCTGTTTGGCTAGCTCGCTAACATTACTTGGCTCCATGATCTCATAATTTTCTGTAGTGTGCAGAGTTGAAGGAATGGGTGCCATGGAGAGTAGCACCCGTAGGCCATATGCCCAGTTCTGGTTGCTGAAACAGTGGCTGGCTTAACGTCAGCATAGGCCCGAGCACTGGATCTGATACAGCTGAAAGAGGATGACTACCCTGTGCATTGTCCAGCCATAGCTGCTTCAGTCTTGAATTAAATGCCAGGCTATGAGCAGTAGGGCTAAGAATAGTGTCCAGAAACTGCTGGGCAACATTTCCAGAGCTTGCCTCATTTCAGAAATTACTGGTGGGTGTGCTTTGTGGTGGACACCTGCAGTTACGTAGAAACTAAAGCATCCCCTTGCCTTGGTCACATTCCTGGGTCAGTCCCAGCTACACCTCCTACTCAAAGTCCTTTCTTCTTTCCTCTTTCCACTCAGTGTGTGGGCTCTGCTGGATCTTTTAAGTTGGATCTTTCAAGTTCCACAGTACATATGCAGGCACCAAATACAAGTGTACAATGTAATATCATTTCCTTTCTCTGGTGGAACTAAGCCTATGCCTGGGTAAGATATTCTCTTGGAAGAGTGTGTGTGTGCATGTGTGTGTGTGTGTGTGTGCTTGTTTTTCTGTCTTTGTGAGGACCAAAAGTCCCCACAAGGATAGGAATATCTGATCATTTAAATCTTGTGGGGACATTTTGCTGGTCCCCATAAGGAAAGTGGGTTTTTTTTGTTGTAGTTTTTAACAAAAATTTTTAAAAAAGAGCCAAAAAGTTGCCTTTTCATTGCTGAGGTTAAGGGTATGGCTGGGTTAGGGATAGGCATAGCATTAATTAGCTGCAGTAATAATTATGTCAATGGAAAGTCCTCACAAGTATAGCAAGACAAAGACTGTGAGTGTGTGCGTGTGTGCATGTGTGTGTGTGTGTGTGTGTGTGTGTGTGTGTGTGTGTGTGTGTGTGTGTGGTATCCATTTGATACTTTGGAGATTTACAACTAACACGATACAAATTGAGTTTCAATTTACAGTATACTATTGCATTATGCAATGTTTTGCCTTTGATAACTGTAGGGGATGGAGTATATTACCAATAATGAAAGGTAATGGAAAAGCTGGCAAGAAAAATAGAAATAACAGTTTGCATCAGTTCTCTTAGATGGCTAATTTAAAGAAGGTGCATAAGCAAGCAGAGTCAAATTCAATTCAACTGCGGTAGACATTGTCATAAAGCAGCTTTAAAGAGATCTTGGATGTTGATTTATATCCCTAATGAGCAAGCCAGAGGCAACAGTGGCAATGAAAATCTCCCCTAGATGACACGAAGAAGAATCCTTGAGACTCACAGAGGGAGTATTATTTGCAGGTTGTATTAAACATGTTCCTGTCACTGCCTACAGAACTAACACAGCTACACTGTTTTCACTTCTTGTCTTCATGTGAAAGGAAGGGAAGAAGTGCGGTGATGATGCCATATATGTCCCCCTACAGCAGCAGTACAGGAAGCGCTCCTGCTGTGGCTAATGTACATTTCTGACATTACACCCAGGCTTACAACTTAGATGTATAGGTAAATATAAGCCTGCCTGGGCCTTAAGGCTACAACCAAGACATGCTCTGAGACAAATTCCATGCAGCATGACCTTACTGGTGGTGGTTGCTGATGGTTCTGCATTTTTCTGCTTCCTAAAACATAAAACAGAGATGGTATGGAAAAAAACAGAGAAACACTTCCTGGATACACTGAAGTACCAGAAAAACTGGTATACCAGTTAATACTTGTTTGGTCCCCCACAGGATCTTGGAGGGAACATTGCACAGTCCTCACACTGATGTTTGTTGAGGCCCCAGCATTGAATCTTGATTTTACCTGAGGCAGTGTTGCACGCCTACCGCGTGCAACGATTCTTGCCAGCTGACGCTGGTCACGTTCACCCAGAGTCTTTTTACGGCCACGCTGCTGTACTAAGTTCGAGGTTTAGCTGGAATTCTTACAGTCATGGTACACCCTTAAAATGTTCATTCAGGGAAATCCAAACTTTGCTTCGACCTCCGAAATGCTATGACGCATCGCACGAGCTCCAACCATTAAACCATGTTGACAAAAACGGTTTAATGTGTTATCAAGTTTTAGTAACCATTTTATAAATGCTCTATGTGCCCTGCATGAGACGATAGCTGAATTCATCCCAAACGCCTCTCGGAGTGTCTCCTTCCGCTGAGGTCACTGCTGCCGTGATTGTTTTTGAGATCATCCAGATTAGTCTCTAATGGTAATCTCTACAAGAAAAAGTCACACACTGTAATGTCTGGGGATCTTGGGGGCTAATAGTGTAGCACCAGTTCTTGGGGTTACATGCGACCTATCCAACGTTGAGGCTAGGGGCTGTGCGTGTTCTGGGATAGACATCTAGCGATAAAAATGTGAAACTCTATGCCCCGCCCTTTCATATGGTAAGATTTTCATTCATGGGCGGTTCATGGTTGCAGAGATACAATGATTTCAGATTGGGTCCATCTTTCTGAAACACCCTGTATTTTGCACCTTTAAATGTTGGTAAAAATTCCACCATTCCTTTCTATGTTATAACACGACAAAATGTGAAAAATGTTCAAGGGGGTGAATACTTCTGCAAAGTTTACTTAGTCTTGGTTATTAGGCCCTAGTTTGGTGCTTAAACATTCTACATGTCACTAAAGTACATTTTTTATCAATATTAGGTATTCGAGCAAAGCTAATTGTTCATATTTTGTTACTTATTCAATTAAATGGTACACAAATAATTGTGCTTATTAAGTATACATAGTGTGAGCCACCTCAGAATCAATAAACAACCACTATCCTGTTTTGTCTTATCTGTAATTATAAATGCAAAGTTGATGCAGCAATGCTGTACTGTAAATCTGAATGTCACTGGAAGGAAAGATGATGAGTCAGGAAACATCTGTGTGCACAGGAACATGCCTGCAGGCCCATCATGTGCATATTCTGTGTGTGGGCATGTTTTCCTATCTTGTTGGAGACCAAATGTCCCCACAAGGATAGGCTTCTCTGACAGCTTTGGCCTTGTGTGGAGGAAAAAGGCCTTCACTATTGTCTTCTGTTATTCTGGTGATGCACTTTTTTATGTATTAAAGGTTAAACACAAGACTTCTAGTGCTTCTCAATTATAAAAAAAATGAAACACTCAGATTCTAACTAAGACAATTACATGTCCTGCAGTTTCAGCTTTAGAGACATGAGAGGAGCTTTGGGGTTGCCTGGAGATCTTGACAAAGCCAAATGATATCAGGAACTTGGATTCATTTAGTAGCGTGGTGTCGATCTCTTTTTGGCACTATGGCAACTGTATTTTACCTGTTGAAGGCTGAGAGCTCAGAGCTCAGGCTTTAAACAAGCTTTTGAGCAACAGCAGCTGTGTCACACCCACCCTGCATGTGGCTAGGCATTTGACATTTTAGACAGGGGTTGCCATATACACCAAATCTATTTAAAGAATGTTACAAACATTGGCTCACCCTTTCCTCAAACAAGCAAAAGAACAAGCGGAGTCTAAAAGCCTCCAAGTGCAAAGCCACTTAATCTATCCAACAATACGAGAGTGAATACTCTTTATGTGGGAAGAAGTCACTGTTTTTCATATTATGTTGCTTTGAAGGTCAAAGCGGCAAAACTCACCAAGCACCACAAACACTAGCTACTAAACACACACATATACACCTTCAATCATCCATCAGTGTTGTTCCCACATGAACTTCTTGTTTTTGCACACAAGATTGGTCCCAAACACCACCTGTCGTGTTTAAGAACACACACAGACACATAGTCTCAGGTTTGCAGCTAGATTCTTTGCCACAGTAAATGCAGACTGCTCGTCTGTTTATGGTTCATCTGTCCAACTTTTAATCTATCTCTCCATTTAGGTAAACACCACCTAAGGCCTCACATCAGTTTGTCTTTTAAGTCAGACGTGACAGTCTGAGAGTGCTGCTTTGAACTCTTTTCTGTAATCTGTGCAGGGTAGTGGACTCAGGGAGTACGAGCATGAACATTTATTTCCACCACCTGGCTGACACCCTTGATGCTTCTGACACCCTCACCTTGCCCTCAAGCACAAAAAAAAATGTTCAAGCCACCACCCGAGGCATCCCCACTCTAATTAGGCTCTGTAGGGGTGCTGGAGAGAGGAAGGAGGAGGAGGGGGAATAGGACAGGTCCAAGCACATCACACTCCCCCAGGCCTCTGAAGGCAAGTACAATACTCACTCCTCAATGGAAGAAATGAAATACGACATTTGCAACAGACAAAACTAAACTTGAGACATATAAAACGGAGAGGGGCAAGAGACAGAAGAAAAGTGGTTCATAGTGGGGATTTGGCTAAAATTATTTACTCATTAAACTCCTTTCTGTCTCCTGAACAGTTCTAGCTAATGCCTTGAACTTTTAGTTCCCCCAAATTTCCAGTGAGCTTTATCACTTAAAACATGAATGGAACTGAAATAAACAGTATTACATCATTTCCACTCCCAAGTATTGATTGATTCAGGGTACACCTGAGGTCTCTAGAAAAAAGCAAACCTAACTAGAAAAAAAAAACCCTTCATGACGAAAGAAGGTAAATTGATCGATATGAACATGCAGTACACCATCATAACCAACAAAAGCACACTGTTAAAATCCCCTGTTAAAAATATGTTTCATGGTTATGTTTTCTATTGGGCAATGCTACACCGAGAGCCTTGCACGTATAAGCCATGTTCTACAGAACACATCTGTCATATTTCCCATGTTCCGTGTGAGAACAGGGTTGACATGAAGCTTTAGTTGAAGTGCACAGTGCACAGATACTGTTCGTGACAGAAAACATAGGACTGAAGTTCAGCAAGCACTGCTACACATGAGGGCACCTGAATCTGCAGTGAAATTACAAAATAGTTATAATGTACATAATGCTAACAGTTGACGTTACTGAACACAGTTCGATGAACACTAGGCTCTGTTTCATTTCTGGACCAGTGCAACAGCAAATCTGAGTCACCGGGTCTGATGTGGCCAGATTATTCACCCCTGGTGGTTTGGCAGCTCCAGTTCGTGAATTCTTGGGCATCACAAAATACAATGTTTTGTGCAGAAACATCAAACCAATCCAGCCAGGCAGATTCACATGAGAGACTGGAGCAAGCTCAAAGTTCAGTATGCTAATCGTTGCCAAACTACATTAGCCTTTCTCCCCCTTTGATTTCCTGGAAATTTAGTGGCAAGTTACGATAATGGCAGCCAATTTGTTTCAAAGCAAATGCCTGTGGCAACGCGTAACTGTTGTGATTATTACAAAAACGGACCTTTCTAAGAATCTCGAATCACGTTTAACTAGTGGTTAACTAGTCTGTGAGATGCAGAAGGCCACAATCAACATTTCAACAGGTAATGGTTTGTTTACTGGGGGCAATGGCCTTCCAGTCAACCAAGTGGCTAACCAGAAGCTTTAGTAACCCGATGTCGCTGAACATGTAGAGCTATATGCATTACAAGTTTGATTATGACCAAACAAAATACACAAACACTCCAACATGATCTGATACTCATATACTCAGGCTTAAGACTAAACGGGGGATTTAATGCTGTAAGGACAGCAAGAACTTTCTAAGCTTTGTAAACATGTGTGTAATGATAGGTACACTGAATCCAGCAAAAAATGTGCTTGTGCTGATGTAACATGTCGGTCTTGCATTAAGTAGCACCGGTTGAGTTGATATAATGTTTTAACATGTTCAGCTCTTATAGTGTCAAATTTACAATTTCAGCATTCAGATTGAATAATGCAAAAACTCAGCTGGTTCAGTGGTCTACTTTTTTTTTTTGCAGCAACAGACTTCTTCTAAGTTAAAATAGATTTGTTGTATAATCAAGGTAAAGATTTATTTTATAAAAACCGTCCAACTTTGAAAATATTACACGCATTCATTTAAACAAACGTGAAACACATTCGATCGCTGTATTCCTGAACGGTCCACTGGTGAAACCCGACTCTGAAACCCATTTTGAGTCAAATAACAGCTCTTTTTTTTTCCCCCCTTATCATTTTATCATAATAGAGAACAGCTGATATATTTTGTGCCTTTGCTTTATGGGCCCCTGAGGGCAGACAGCCATTATGAATTTTGGCCCCCTGACAGGTTAATGCACTGGGCCTCTCACCCCAGACAATTTGTGTCTTCTTAGACCCAGTGTCTGCTCAGGGCTTTTTGAAAGCACCTAAACCTTCCCTTATTTCAGGACACCCCTGTCTGTAGTTCCTCAGACCCCACACTGAAAAGAAAAGCACACACACACACACACACACACACTTGGGGAGTATGGATACACGCTATACATCAGTACAGCGCATGCTCCGTGCACGAAAGTCTTCGGATGTCAGATATCATATGAAAGAAGTCAGTCGTAAGACAAGTATCAGGAACCTAACCTTAGGATTTGTAACTTTATTTCAATGCGAATCCTAATTTATTATATATGTATATATATATATATATATATATTTTTTTTTTTATGCAAAATTTGCACTTGTAACACTTATGCACTAAAGTATCACTGACGCATACGTATAACCTGCGTGCACTTTACGCGTGACTCACCGTAATCGGAGTCGAGGTCGCGCTCATCGTGCGTGTCCGTGGTCTCGGTTCGGACCTGGCAGCTCCCGAGTCCCCGCACCAAATCGTCCAGCGGCATCTCGGCGCCGTCGCTCGGGGAACAGCGCAGGCCGCTCCCGCAGCGCGCCGTGTAAACCCCGCACGCCTCTCCGAGCTGCAGTGCGCACACGGGACAGCAGCCGCATCCCGGCTCCCGGACCAGCTCCGTGCACGGGTTCGGGGGCTTCGGACACGCCGCCTGCTGCTCCGCGGTGCAGCTCGGACAGCGGAATACGACCTCAGCGCCGAAGGAGGAGAAGGAGGAGAAGGAGGAGGATGAGAAGAGTAGCGCCAAGGAGGCGAGCAACAAAGCGCGCACGCACCGCGACCGCATCGCGTTGTGCCCACGCAGCAGTGAGTCCGTGGAGCGGCGGGACACGGAGCGGATTAACGGGGTTCCCGGGACGGTCAGCTTCAGGTGGGGAAAAGCTCAAAGAAGCGGCTACGGACAGGTGAGCGTTGCCAAGGCTGTCTGCTGGGTCCTATCTGCTGCCATGTTCCTCAGACAGCAGCGCTGAAAAACAGACCAAATTCCCCGACAGGCACATAAGAGCACTTTGAGCCGTGCTTCAGTAAACACAAGCGGACACACGTGACAATGTTTTGCAGGGCAGTCCACGAGAAATACCAGGTTTCAGAGAAAAAAAAAAAAAATCCACCGAGGCGCAATAAACTTTTACTATTTACTTGTTCCTACATTATTTTGGGTAGAGCTTATCTTTAACATGTCAAGGCCATTTTCTAAGGAAATGCTCATGACGGCATAGATTTGCATATTCATTTTCTTCGTCATGATTATTTATCATATCGAAACGTGTTTTATGACGAACGCAGGTTTTCTGAAGACACTGGAATATAAAAAGAATGTAATAACAACAGGATACCAAATAGATTATAATGTATTTCTTATAAAACAAGTGAAGTATTGACCTACTGTGCTTGCACACAGAGGAATTTGTCCTCCGCATTTAACCCATCCGTGCAGTGAAA
>JAOVVH010000058.1:22682087-22695396 GCA_028566435.1 Scorpiodoras heckelii | reverse complement strand
ACACACACACACACACACACACACACACACACACACACACACAGACTTTGCCTTGCTATACTTGTCATGAAACTTGTCACTTCCATTAACATAATTATTAATGCAGCTAATTAATGTTAACCCAAACACTAAACTCAGTAATGAAAAGGCTTTTTTTAAATGTTTTTTTAAACTCACTTTTTATGTTTTATGTTTTTTAAACCCAGCAAGGTCCCCACAAGGTCAAAAATATCAGATATTCCTATCATTGTTACAATATGTGGTCCACACAAAGATATAATAACATGGTCCACACACACAGAAACTGTAGAATAGGTATGGGAACATTCCTCCATTTGCACAGCCTCAAGAGGGACTACACATCTTTCCAATGACAATAAAAGTCCAGGAGGAATAAATCATAAGATATGGGAGCCTCACCAAATGCAGAGTGACCAGGGAACTCTTGAAACATGATGAAGCACACAAAGCTCATAAAGACGTCAGGATGACGCAAACAGCACAGCCATATTTCGCTCAGTGAGACCATGGTTTTAACTTCCTGCATTCTCACAGCTGCAGTCCTACTTCAGTCATTGATGATATGCCCTAGCAACCATAAGGTGGTGAGTTCAAATCTCAGAAATGCCAGAAAGCAACTATTGGCCCTTGAACAAGGCATTTAACCCCTAGATCCTCAGT
Organism: Scorpiodoras heckelii; assembly: GCA_028566435.1. Lineage (NCBI taxonomy): Eukaryota > Metazoa > Chordata > Actinopteri > Siluriformes > Doradidae > Scorpiodoras > Scorpiodoras heckelii. The sequence goes on along the minus strand of JAOVVH010000058.1, from coordinate 22,694,715 downwards.
TGTATGCATGGATTGATCTCATCATCACTTCTGAAGTTTGCACACACTTACCTCACCTCCAGGGCATGTGCTGTGACAAAAGCAGTAAAATCCAAATGTCAAAATAATATCTGTAATTGCTCAAATGTCTAATGTGTTTAACTGTACCTTTCTTTTGATTTTTTTTCTTCTTCTTCTTCAGCTTACCCTTGTGGATTCATGATCATGACCTCGCTGATTTCTACCACTTTAATCATGTGCTTAGCATTTGCAGGTAATCACAAACATACGCTGGGAAAAGTCACTAGTGACAAGATGAGTTCCAAGTGAAGTATCAGCTCTTTGAATATGCTCGCTTTAAACAGTGCTTCTGCTCTTGGCCTTTATGCCATCTAAAATAATTGAAACCATACTCGTCATGTTGGCCACAGTGAGCAGAATGCTGGACTGAGGTTTGTTTTTCCCACTCTTCCCTTCTTCAGTAATGGACAAGGATTTATGCACAAACTAATTTGTTTATAGAGGAAATGGCCTTTTACAGACATTAAATCTACGACTGTAATTTATCGCTCTTTCTAATGGATGTTGTTTTTTGCAGTGCATCAGGGAACATTTTTTTTTATTGATTTTCCTTATTTAGTTGCAGAGCTTCAGGGGTCAGATGCTTTGCTCTGTGACAGGGCCCTGTTTAATTATGGCGTGCACAACTACTGCGTACCTATCTACGAGGATCTCATGGCAGCCATCAACTACCAGGATGAGTGTCCATGGCCCAGCACTCAACGGTGTGTGTGTGTATGTGCGCGTGAAATATTAGATGAGTTGCCCATGCTAAAATTGCCCTGTATGGTGCCCTGCAATAGACTGGTGTCTAATCCCATGCATATTCCTACCTCACACCAGATCCAGTACCATCATGATCATGATAAAATGGTTACTGAGGATAAATGAATGAATGAATGAATAAGCTTTAAGACAAACAACACATTTATAAACATAGATTTTAATGATTGAATGCCACTATACATAGATATGCTGAATAAGATAAGTGGAGTGGAATGGACAGATTAAATATAGCAAACATCCAGAGTTAAATCTCCTGAATGATCTATGACCTATTGTCATGGGAAAGTCATAACTTTCGACTTTACAGGAGTGTGTTTTGATCCTCGATTAAAGCCACACCTGCAGGGACTTTTTTTGAGACTGAAATAATGTTTGCACTCCATAACTACAGCAATAGATAGTAAAAGGTATCACAACTCATGTACACTGAAGTACTAGAACAACTGTGTAAAATACATAGCAACGCCACCTATTCACGTCATTGTTTGCGTCTGCCAGTGCATATATAAAGCGATAGACATCTACGGAAACTTCTAGAGCCGTTTGTCCTGTGAGAATAGCAAGATATCATGATTTTCAGATTTTCAATCCAGTTTAATAGTTGGAACTCGTGAGATGGGTCATAGCATAGAGGTACAAGCAAAGTTTGGATTTTCACGTATGAGCATTTCAAGGGTGTACAGACAGTAACATGGGCGTAAAAAGACTCTGTGTGAACGTGACCAGCGTCGGCTGACAAGAATCGTTTAACGCGATAGACTCAAGCAAGGAATTCAGTGCTAGGGCCTCAATAAACATCATCGTGAGGACTGTACAATGTTCCCTTCAAGATCCTGTTGGGGTCCTATCAAATATTAACTGCTATACCAGTTTTTCTGGTACTTCAGTGTACATAACAGTGGTCCTGATCATCTTTGGATCTGTGTGTGTAAATAGAATGACAGAGGCTGTGCTGGTAATCTCCCTAATTATGATTTCTTTGTGCCCTCAGATACTACTATAATTTGAATTTCTGTGTCGACCGTGTGGTTAATCTCTCAGCATGCATCGACCCATTTCTGAAGGACAAGATCTTTTTGGATCTCCACAGCACATATTTTCCCCACTGCCACTTCTTGAAGAACCCTGATGTGCCTGTATTGCTGTCGTTAATGCTGCCCTGCATCATTATCACTTTTCTCTTCCCCTTCTTCTGTAGCTACATTACCACGCAGGAAGACAGCATCCATGATTAACTCACATGGCTACCAAGGTCTTATTAGATTAGGATTACTACCGACTGATTCTGACACATTAATGTGACTGACTGACACTTCGAATTCGAACAACTACTTATTATGACTGTTGCAGCTAGCTCTGGAGGTCATATAGTTTTTTGTCAATTTTTTCTTCTTCTTCCTTTTTTCACCAATATCTTATACTTAGACTTCACCAATCCACACGAAACCTGGTACGGTTGTAGGTACACATGTCCGATATAGAATATAAGGTTTGTGTACCCTTCGTGCTAGTGCCCCCTGGATTGGGGTAGCCTCCATGCTCTTTTTGGGCAATAGCTCAAAAACCATTTTGTCAAAAAAGGATGAATGTTTTATGGCATGCTGGCTTCTAGGAGGCACTTTACACTACCTCATTACGATTCATGTGTAGAGTAGCGCCTTCCAGTGAATGACGTTCAAAGCAAAACTCTAGCCAACGCCTAGTGATACAAAGGCTCAAACCTCACAAAATTTCACATCCTACATCACTATCACATTTTTCAGATGCATGCCAATGTTTGTAAAATTTCATCTGTACAGGGTGCAGCAACTGAAACATTTCAAAATCTCAGGAAGTCAAGCAGTTTTAACATTCAATATACTTACATCATTCTTGCTCTTTCATTCACATCTAGTTTGTATCTTCTTTTTTGCTGACATAGAAAAAAGAAAATTTGATTAATGTCACCTTTTTAATCGTAGGTAAATGTCAGTTCCAAATGTAACCCCTTTACCAGTCCTTTTTAACTATTAACAATGGCTGTTCCTTTTACTTGCTGAGTTTTCATTCAAATTAATTTATCATATTCTTATTGTCAATGCTTCTGTTCAAAAGCTCAACAGAGTGTAAATAAAAAAAAATATTTCATAGGATATTATTCAGTTATTCACCTGAAGCATCTAAAGTAACTAGTATAAATTTTCCAGTAACTACCGAGTCTTAGTAAGCCACCAAAACAGCTTTAATGTGCCTTGCCATGGGTTATACACATCCCTAGATCTGTACTGGAGCAATGAACACCATTATCCCAAATGTCATTTCCTCAGTTGGTGTTTTGATAACGGTAGAGGAAAGTGCTCTGTAATATTCAAAAATCCCTTTTGTCCCATGGATCAGGATGGAGTCATTTTGGAAAACACCATCCTATCAAGATAGAAATGTTGCTTGATAGGATAAAAGTGTCAGCTAGACTCAAAACATGCCAGTTAAATCCTCCACTACATACTAGAACATATTTTTCCTGTTCCTGCTCACATGCCCTGGGAGTTAAAAGGCCTCAGCATGGTTCATGCTGAGATTATGTTCTGCTAGCTTCCACAGAAAACATGCAATAAACGTGAAGCAATGAGATATCACGGGGAGGCTTCGCTTGCCGTGGATATGCTGTGCAACCAAGCATGTCATCGGTACAAAGGCGTACCCAATGTGATTCATTAACAAGATGGATTACTTTTAGGACTGCCAAACTTAGTCATTAGTACTTTGTAGTTGTGGAAATTGTCATTAAATTGTACCAGGGTCACCTGAAGTATACTGGAGCATTCCTACATAATTACTAGTACCAAACTGCAGGCAGTACGTTGGCTTAATTATGGACTGAACAGATTCTGATAAGAGCATTTTTTATTACTTCTATAATAGAAATAACAGAATATAATAGAAAGACCAATTTTACAACACAAAAATAAACTTAAATCAATGTTGAAACACATAATAAATATTTATTTTAAGACAAAAAAATAACTATTTGTTTTACAGTGGATTGAAAACATTTTTTTTACATTAATAGTCATTTCTACGGCTATTAAAATATCCACATAACATCATTATTTCTTTCAGTATTGCTAAAGCTAAAGTAATACATTACTTATCAGAAGAACTTCTTTGCCATTTGTTGACAAACTTTACCTCTTACCATAGTTACAACAAGGCAACACTGAGTTATACAAGTGGTCTTTTTGGGACTGACATGATTTAAGGATAACTTCACACATGGGTGCTGAATGTATGGAAAGCAAACATTTACTGTATACATTATATGCACTACAGTCCAAAAGAATGGAAACTAGCAGGTGATATTTATAGGCTGAGTATTTTACAGTTAAGTCAAATTGTCAACAACCAAAATATTACATTAGTGTGCAATGATGTTCTTTCATTAACATTTATTTAAAGCCTTCAGTGTCTTTGGTGAGAGCAGTCCCTTATATGGTTTACAGAGACATCTGATTCAGTTAATCAGGCTTTATGGAGCCTTCGAATGTAAGTGTCTGGTGTTTATAAAGGTTGTAATGAATAAATATTATAATAAATATAATCATCTTTTTTGTAAAGTCGATGTCATTTATATAGGATGTCATTTATTTGCAGCGATGTGAGACAATATTTCCATTTTCTCAGTTAGCACTAGTTGAGGTTAAACCTGATGCAAAACATGATTACTTTCCAGAAATGCAGCAGCTACACTGAAGTAGCAGAAAAACTGGTACTGGTGCCTATGCAAAATGCAAAATACATAGCAATGCCAGCAACTTAGGCACGTCATTGGTTGCATTCGCCAGTGCGTCTATAAAGCAGTAGATATCTATGGAAGTTTCTAGAGTTGTATTGGCAGCGAGAATGGCAAGTTATCACGATTTTGCGATTTTTAACGTGGTTTAAGAGTTGGAGCTCGTGAGATGGGTCATAGCATAGAGATAGAAGCAAATTCAGGATTTTCACGTATGCGTATTTCAACGGTGTACCGTGATTATGAGAATTACAACAAAACGTCAAACTTACTACAGCAGCGTGGCCGTAAAAAGACTGGGTGAACGTGACTAGCGTCAGCTGGCAAGAATCGTTTCACGTGATAGGCGTGCAACACTGCCTATTGCCACTTCCAGTAAAATGGGGATTTAATACTGTGGCCTCAACAAACATCAGCGTGAGGACTGTGCAGCGTTCCGTCTAAGATCCCTTGGAGGACCTAGCAAGAATTAACTGGTATACCATTTTTTCTGGTACTTCAGTGTATATAAATTGCACATCAGGGATATACCTATTGACAGTTTCACTGAATAATAATATTGTTTTGCTCTTCCTTGCACAAAACCATACTAAACAGAAATGAAAGATGATAAAATACATCACTAAACTGGTCACTCTAGGTTAATGTAAACAAAAACCTTTTCACAGGCTCTAAATCTGGGGGACAACGAATTTATTTGATAGTTAAAGATGTCCCTGGCAGCAAATATTTGAGTACACCTTTTTTTATTTTAAATATATTGTAAAAATGCAGAAGTGTTTCTGAAACAAAAGGACTTTCCATTACACCCTGGAAAATGTCTACTCTTCCCACACTGAAACTAATGCACTATTTAGAGTTCAGTAAAATGGTGGTTTGGTTGACTGTTTGAACTGCTGAACATACTGAAAAAGGTTGTAATGGTTGTAGAATTAATACAGTCTGATTCCATGCTTCTTTCACTGTCATTAATTCCCTCTAAATGAGTCAGTGTTAAATGCAATAAAGGAAATGGGAGAAAACTGAAAGCCATGCAGTCAGGCATAATGCTATGCAATAACGCATAATTTATGGCATTGGGTGGGTGGGGCCATGCAACTGGGGTGGTGTTAGTCAATTAGACCCATCTCTGATTTTTCATCACGGTCCAAAAATCTAAAAAGAAAAACACAGACATATGGGACGTGGGCCTATGCCTTACATTTTCTTCCAGACTTAATGGTTTTAAGTTTCTCTATTTTACTGCCTGTGCCCGTCCACACACACACACACACACACACACACACACACACACACACACACACACACACACACACACACACACACACACACTATGGCCCAGAAATGTTTAAATAACAGGTATCCAGCCTGCACAGGTGTATTCTCTCCCAGGATTGTGCCTATAAACATCCCCAGCGAACATTAGCCCTGCAGATCATTAGGCTGCTTGAGTAAGCAAGAAGTCTGCAGTCTTGGTAACCACCAGTACCTAAGAAATGCCAACCATCATGACAATAGATGCCTGTTTAAGAGCTCTTTTTGTTCTCTGTCCCTCTTTGTTGATTTAAACCATTCCTTTACAAGGCCGTGTCCAAGCGCTCGTACCACTGGCGTCATTCTTACAGCTGCCTGTTGACATGTTATTACAGCCACAACATGGCTCAGTCTAAAGAATCAAAGTTGCGGTAAAGCATTTGTGACCAAAGTGGTCACTACATATACAACATACGGTACATGTGATATTTATAAAGAAAAGAAGCAACATAATGGCAGTGTTGGAATTTTAAGAATTGAATCATGCACCACACATTATTCACGCCATCCATTTATTTATTCATTCATCTTCAGTAACCACTTGGATCAGGACCGTAGTGGATCCAGAGCCTCATTCATCCAAGACCGCTGGGCGTGAGATGGGAATACACCCTGAATGAATGAGACACTAGTCCATCTCAGGACAATATGCATGCACATGTTTGCACGCTCATTCACACCAGCTAATTTGATGTCACCAGTGACCAAACTGGCATGATTTCTGGATGTGGGAGAAATCAGAGAACCTGGAGAAGCACACTGACCTGGACTACACATTGCAAAACCCCACACAGACAGTAACCTGATTGCATTATTTTCTCAATTTTAGAAAAAATAGCATGGATCTCTAACCACACTTATTCATTCATTTGGCATATGCTTTTGCCCGAAGTGGCTTTTAATTGAACTGTGCAATTAAGGGTTCTCTGGCAGTCCCTGGAGCCCTAGCAATCTTCTGATCACTAACTCAGAACTGTGCCACTAAGCCACCACTGCCCTAATCACCCTTCTGTACTGTAATTACTGCTCCCCAGCAGCACTTGGTCTTAAGAGTAATGCATTATGTTTGTATTTCACCATCCCCAAAACCTGTGAGTTACATTGAAAAAAGAAACAAACAAACAAAAACCTTCAGTACAGTGCTGTGTGTGAAAACCGAACCTGGTCTTGTGATTTGCGTAAAGTACACAGTGATGGAGCACAACCAACAGGACCCGGTCAGGATGTTATTTACAGACTAAAGGGCATTTTCACTCTCTGTATGCTCTGTGCCGCAATGTGTAATGAAACAGGAAAAATAATACTTTAGTTCATATGAAAAGCATGGACAAAACTTCACCAAACCCATCTCAGAGCTTTCACGGTCTTCTGAGGATTTTTTTTTTATGTAAAAAGATATAAAACAAAAAAACAGATAAAAGACTGTTCTTTTGTTCAGTTGCTGGCTGTGGTACAATGTGGATTTTAAAAGGTCATGCACTTCCTTTAAACCAGTTAATGTTTGATAAATGGGACCAAGGCCAAGTTTCCTCTCTGCCCTCATCCACTGATTTGGCAGCAGAATGCAGTGGAGCCGAACACTCTTGCTTTCAATTCAAGCTCTAATGCTAAGTGCATCCATATGCATTGTCAGTTCAGCAGCCAGTGGATTAAGATTGATTTTATAATTAAACTTTATAATCTGTATATTACATCTTCAAATCATGTACACTATGGCTTTAACTGTTTCAGTAAAACAGTGGCTCACATATAACATATGATGTAACATACAAGTCTTACATTATGAACATAAAATAAATAGTATCAGAAAAGTACAAGCATGTGCTATCTTTTTTTCAATCCATGCTAAAGCTCTTCGTCTCTTAGGAAATGCCCATATTAATGGAAATTTAACAAGTGCTGTTTTGAATAAAAAGTAATTGTGCATTAGGGCAAACAAATGTCACAAATAAATAACAGCAAATAAATAAAAAGCTTGAATATTTGAATAGATCAGAAGGAATCCAGAGTGTAGAGTTGATGTCTTGATGATAACATTATACCATACTGCCCACAAACAAAGGGAATTGCACAGAATATGTTTAAAACTGGACAATGCTAAAAATGAATGTTATTACTATTGAAAACCATTCAGATTCTGTGGTCAGTGCTTACACTACAGAAGAGAAGACAACCCAGACTGACAAGAAGTGGCCTCGTACAGTATAGGCAGTGCTTTCAGGGTAGGGAGTGAATCATTTTATAAATCAATGTAAGGTGCATGGTTCATATTAGGACCTAGGTGCAGTGTTTCCCAATCTTGTTTCCTGAGTCCTTACATTTCGGTACAACAGAATGGACTCACCTCATCAGCTCATTAACAAATCCTTCATGAGGTAAAATGGGTGTGTTACTGCAACAAAGTGTCCTGAACCAGGACTGCAAAACACTGGGTATCATCAAGTTTCATGGAGACCACTTATATATAAGGGGCCAAAAGTAAATATTAAAAAATATATAACAAATAAATAAGAATAACAATCATAAAGTATCCGAATCCTGTGAGTCTCTGGCATTAACGTAATCATTTTACACAGAATAAGTACAATGTTTGAATATACACATGAAGTAATCCTGTAGGAAAGTAGACTATCTGAGTTCATCATTATATATCATAGCCAGTGTCACCTTTACAGGTGGTTTATCCTGTGACCGGAGACCAGGTCTACACAAGCATGTGAATCTCATTGTACTCGTCACGACCATCTTCGTCGAAATTGGGTGAATCCTCGTCTGCGTCCAACTGTGGGAGCAAAACAAGAAGCCGGTTAAAATCAAGTTCATCATGTATGAGGGTGTAAATGTTAGCTAAAGATCATGTGCCTGCAATTGGACAATGCGACCAAAGTGGCACATACTGTAAGCACATATAGAAATTGGAGCCACGTAGGAAATCACAAAGAAGTCGTGATCAGACATAATCTAAGAAAGTTTAATCTAAGCATTAAAAACAGAATCTCTCAGGTCTGTCCCAAATTCGACACAGAACGCCATGCACCAGAATCCATCACTGCCTAAAGTCATGGCCACTGAGAACTTCACCTCCTAACCACCATGTTCAAGTTCACCAAGTCTCTAATAGTACACACCTGGAACTCATTATAACACTCACACTACTTAACTAAGTCTATTTAGTTCACTCACTGTGAAGTCTCATTCAGTGTTACATACCTGTCAGTTCCAAGCCTTTGGATCACAGTGTTTAAGCAGATCAGATTTTATTTCCTCTTTTTATCAAGCCATATTCAGAGTTGACAAATTCCAACATGTTACGACAATAATTACATATGTTCAGACTCAATTTTCTGGGTGTCCCAATCAGATTAGGCAAATCACCTGCATTTTGTTCATGTGTCAAGACCACTGGCTTTAAACATAGACACTTAACTTTAAGGCTGAGAAAAAATCGCAGAGCATACATATAGACATAGAGCATTTTTTTTCTCTTTGCTCTCAAATGTAACACAATGTATCGAAAAAGCAAGAGACAATTAAAAAATTAAAAGTAAAAAAGTCTAATATATGTAAATGAGAAGATGGCAAGCATTTCAATTAACAATGAATATCTATTACATTGCAAATACATTTACTGTTGCAAGAATAGTCTGCAAGGTTGTAAAATTATTATGTGTGTGAGGAATATGGGCTATTTTATGACACTTTTAATTTGATATTTTGATTGTCAAATTAATATAATAATGGCTTTTTGTTTTTGTTAATTTGATGTGATCTGCTGTAGGGAAAATCCGCTCACGGTTTGAAGGATAAGCTTACTGAGCACTCATTTGCTTCTAAATATTTTTCTATTTATTGTATGTACTATTGCTCTCCATAGTTGGTTTAGTGCATTTACAGCCCAAAAGATAGCTTTCAGACAAGCAATAGTTATGTTTGAGGTCTGTATACTAATAAGCGTAATATCAGTATTGCAGTTTTTTTTTTCTGAAGCACTAACAGTGATTCTTGAAGCACTATGTCTGAAACCAATAACACAATGCACTTACCAAGTATGCCAAACTGAAGGCATATTCTCTACTTTACACTCAGTTTGTAAGTTTATAACACGCTATTTGCAAAACTATAAACACCACTCATTGCTTTACACTCAGTTTGCAATTTAATAACACACTTCTAGCAATACTGTAAACATTTATTTCTACATTGCTACACTATTTTTGCCAATTGCCTTTCCAGATTGACACATGTGCAAACAATTTTAAATAATGAGTTCACTTACAAATCAGTGCTTGATCGCTATAAATAGGCCACAGGTAAACATTTGGCTTGGGGGCCAACAATGGGGGCCAATATTGCACAGAGAGTAAAAGGGGTGAGAATTAGAGGTGGATGAGGAGGAGGAGAGAGAGGATGAGGAAGAAGAGGATGAGGAGGTGAAATAGGACAGGCAGAAGAAGAGGACAGGGAAGAAGAAGAGGACATGGAGACAGGAACATAATAGCTAATGAAATCGGAGTGACTGTGGTTGACCATGTTGTCAACCATGGAATGAGCATTAGGAAGGCTGGGCAATGGGTTCAACCAAATCTGAGTCACTATACTATTGCAGGCATCCGGATATTTCAAAACAAGAACTGGTTAGTCTCATGAGGGTGGTGTGTCTCTGTGAACTGTCTTGTCTACTGAAATGCAACATATTTACGATGAAGCAGCTCTACATTGTCCATTTTGAAAGAAACTCAGACCATGCAAAACAACAGAGATATGAATACGTGCAGGTCAGCTATACTATCCTATCATTGGTACTGAATCTGGAAGTGTATGGTGCTACAGCACTTTGACTGGTCCCTCTTTTCTCTGATCATCTTTTCATAATGTGCTACACTGTTTTGTCTTGTCTCTTTCCTAGATTCATGGAGATAGAAGCAGACAAAATGCATCATGTGCTAGTATATGTGGACAATGCAGGTTCCAACCTTGCAGAAACAATGGGCTGTGACAGAAATGTCATCAGACACCATCCCATCATCTACATCCCAGTACAGCATGATGGCAACATAATGTGTGGCTATTAGTCAAGATGGCATCCTTCATGGTCATGCATACTCTCAATTCTTGATCCCACTTAAGAATTATTCTCTGTTTGGCATTGGGAAGTACTTGATTGCAAGCCCCACCAATAGGGTGGCTGTTATTATGGGCTTATTTCTGGTTATTGTTATTTAGTTTGTTTCACCTCTCCAAACTGTTAGGTTTGCTATTAAAGTAACATGTGCCAAGTCTGAGCAAAATGGTAAAATTTGAAATGTGAGTCACGCATGGTAAAATTTCAATGCACTGTGCAGTGTAAACTTCTTTGTGGTCTTTGAGCTACTTGTAAATGTTGGTCAATTCACGTGCAACTTTCTGTCAGATACCTAACCAATCTAGGGGTGAGAAACTTAGACTTCAAAAGTTGGAAAACAACGGTCACCCTACCCACCAACATACACCCCCTCAGGCCCCCCCTGCCAGACAATGGAGGAGACAATGGAGGTCATGCTAGGCCTGAATACAGCACTCCAGGCAATACTTTCCAGGCTGCCTAGCACAAGATAACATAACATGTGACATGGATGAAATCTTATAGCCAGACCCACAAAGAAAGTCTTCTACTATGCACTTGATGTTTTAGGAGTGCTAGAAAACTTTTTCACCTTATTTGTATTGATAGTGTATTATATTCAGTCATACATTACACATTTGGAGAACTTTGTGTGTGAGTGCTTACTTCATGTATGACAAAATTTTGGTGCAAGCCACTGTGTCCTGCACACAGAAAATGCACAAGTGTTTTTTATTTGTACCATCAGTACATAGGTGGTAGTTTGTGTGCTTATTCAAATGATGGCGATGCAAAAACACAGTTTGAAAAAGAGTTTGAAGAGTTTTGCAAGAATTTTTTGCTTTTGGAAGAGATGCATATTACTCTGCTGGTTCTTGTAAGGTTTTGTGGTTAGTGTGTAGAGTTTTGCAAAAAATAGCCTATGCATTCAGAAACAACTGTAAAACCTCAATATGCATGCTATTATAAATTCTAAATACGGCCCATAGAGCACTTAGTACTGAAAAACAGATTCATAAAAACATATTTTTACTCTAATAGGGCTTCTGACATTTCATAACAAAAAAAAAAACCTTGTTCCAATTTTTCAATGTCCCAAACCTTCTTTGTTTCTTTGATTTTAAAAATAACCAATAACTGTGTCATGAAAACGTAAAACAATAGTTATATTAGGCAGGCTGTTAAAGGAAAAATTAATGAATGTCTTATGTGAAAGACAAAGAAGTGGGACTTCAGTGTCTTTCTGAGTAGAAAGTAGTACTTTGAGTTAAAGTATTACTTTAACAATACATTTCCCGAATTGTTTCTGAATATCTGCATTGTTCCAGGTCTGGAAATGACTGCATTCAAAACTCCATATTTTTTAAGACTTTATAAACCTGTACAAGATCTCTAATCTGATTTATGAGCGTGACTCACAGCTGCCAGCTCCCTCTCCTCAAAGATCCTAGTAAGGATTAGTCTGCGCAGCGGCACGGTCATGATGAGGATGAAAGGGAAAGCCAGGGATGCCACAGTGGACTTCACCACCCACAAGAGAGCAATACACAACAGCTGGATTATGGTGAACATGTTCATACGCCATGTCTTCACCTAGGGACAAATGAGAAAAAGCGATA
>JAOVVH010000058.1:22657353-22668275 GCA_028566435.1 Scorpiodoras heckelii | reverse complement strand
CTCCACACAGCCTAGACACACACACAGATACACACACATTTGTCTTAATATCCTTGTGAGAGCATTTCATTGCCATAAATATTGATGCAGCTTATTAATGCTATACCTACACCTAAACCTGACCCTAAACGTACAACCCCAACCTTATGGGCCTTTATTTATTTTTTAATAAAACCTTTAGATTTTGTTATAAAAAAATGCATTTTTCTATGTGTAACAAGCCAAATGTCCCCACAGTGTTAAAACTATTAGATATTCCTTTCATTTTTGGGATATTTGGTCTCCATCAAGATATAAAAATCCCCTCACCCCCATGAATTTGAGCATAAAGGTTTTATTATTTTGAAAAATAAAATTAGACGTGACAATATCGAACAGGATAATCCAGCAAGGTCAAGGAGCAAAGTGTTATTGGCCCTCTGTGATGAGATGACAATATAATCTTTGGCTTTAAAAATGAAACAAAGAGAAAAAAACCTGAAGCATTCCTTTGCTTACCCACTAAAACCACTGTGGCCTCAGCATCCTTCGGGATTTTTGCCAGCAGTTTCATAGATCTGGCTGCAGCGTGCGCCTCTGCAGGACCGGGGTGCAGGTTTTTCTTTCATTAACAGGAGAAAATAGTTAGTAACGTATCAATGTTAAACATTGGCTGCGGCTAAAGTGTCCTGGCAGCTAGTGCACACAAACGTTACACTATGGCTATATTAAAGTTTACGGTTTCACATGCACTGCTCTTTAGATTTTAATGAACCATTTTGCCTGTCTTTAATCAAGAGACATAAATGTACAGGACTAGGCTACAAGCTTGCCAAATGGTCAGTCATTTTAAAATCATTTAACATCACGACTATTTTATATGTTTTTATGGGCTGAATACGCCAACATTTTCAGCCATGGGGAACATTAAAAGTTTCACAGCTGTTGTGTCAGGAGGCTTTAACAAGAAGCACCTGCGTACCTCCCAGTCATGCACATGTGCTTATATAAACGCAGTCATTACAGGTCCTTCTAAAGGTGCACACGCATATGAACAAACCACTGCATGAGTGTATAAATGGAGCAATTTTCAAGCTTCTTCTCTGAAATAAAGCTACCTTTATATTAGTGTCAGAGAAGAATCACAAAATGTGTCATCCACGTAATAAGAGGTTACAATCAGTGCTAAAAAACAGAGGAGATGCCTGAGCCTCCTCTGGAGCACATGCATGTCACAGCATGCACCCAAGCAAGAAACTCGGGGAAAAAAGTTTGTATTGTTGCCAAAAAAAGAGCACGAGATTCAAGCTTTGGAGAAGTAAACACACAAGATCCCGATCATCATGGACTTTCACAAACATCTAAAAAGCTTTTCATGCAAGATTTTTAATTGTTTGTTTTGCAGTGCTGGTATAAGTGTTATCTGTCATATCCTGTGTCTGAATGTTGTTTGTGGTAAGTATGTTGCTGCATACTTAGCCAGAGCTTGCTAGTAAAAGAGATTTGTGACTAACACCCCCCCCCCAAAAAATAAAAATAAAAAAATAAATAAATAAATGCACAAACACCTCTTTGTCGTGCTCTGGAGATTTTGTATCATGATCCTGGGCCACTAGTGGCAGGCTGGTGTCATGAACATGGTTGTGGTTATGGCGCAAGCTGCCCACGCTGGTGATTGAATGGTTTCTGTGGAAACGTCCCTCCTTCTCATCATTGGGGTGACTGCAAAAAGGAAGGTCAAGTCAAACAGAAAGTCGTGCTTTTCACAATTCTCTCATATCTCAGTCAACCATCATGTATTATTCTTTGTTTAATTCAGGAACACATATTCTGTCCTGCAAGACAAAAGAACACAATATGCCCATGTTCATGTTGATCTTGGTTTGTGAGTATTTATAATGGTTCCAGCTCCGGGTTCAATACTCGCAAACCAAACACAGAAACCCCACATTACATGATATTAAAATCCAAATTGCAAACCAAACCACATTTTCCATTCAAGCAGAGGAAATCATGCCAAAGAAATCAGTAAGAATTGCAAAAGCTACAAACAGGCCACATGTGGGCCTGATCCCATCAAGGGCTATTTAAACAGAAAATATGAGTCTTTAGTCCACAGTGACATATAAACATGTGCACAAAGGCATGTGGAACATTATTATTATTTTGAAAAACAATAACTCTTTCTTGAGTGCCACATTGTCTGCATGCTCGGAAGTCAACTGAGGAATCAGCTTTTCCACTCACAAGAGGCCAGTATTGGTGCTGGAGCTGGTGGTGTTAATGCAAACCAAGAACTTGTTAATAACTGTCCCACATTTTTTCTGGGTTGAAAGACAAACTTTTGCATATTCAGAGGTTGGACTGCAGAAAAATATTAATTATGGAGGGTTTTTACAAATTTTAATTCTGTCATTCATAGTCAAATTGTTCACTGTTTCTATGCAACACACAAAGTGCAGATTATACACTGAAGTACCAGAAAAACTGAGCCTATGCAAAATACATATCAATGCCACCTATGTAGATCATTGGTTGCATCCACCAGTACATATATAAAGCAATAGACATCTATGGAAGCTTCTAGAGTTGTTTCTACCATGAGAATGGCAGGTTATCACAATTTTGCAGTTTCAACACGGTTTAATAGTTGGAGCTCGTGAGATGGGTCGTAGCATTTTGGAGGTAGAAGCAAAGTTTGGATTTTCACATATGAGCATTACAAGGGTGTACCGAGACTATAAGAATTCTGGCAAAACCTTGAACTTATGACGGCAATGTGGCTGTAAAAAGACTCTGGGTGAACGTGACCAGTGTCCGCTGGCAAGAATCGTTTCACGTGATAGGCGTGCAACACTGCCTCGAGTAACATCGGAATTCAATGCTGGGGCCTCAACACACATCAGCGTGAGGACTGTGCAACGTTCCCTCTAAGATCCTGCAGAGGACCTACCAAGTATTAACTGGTATACCAGTTTTTCTGGTACTTCAGTGCATAACTGATATAGAGCAGCACAGTGGCGCAGTGGGTGGATTTCCTCCGGGTGTGAACGAGTCTGAGAATTTGTGTGTTGTGCCTTTAGGATGGACTGGCATATTCTCGCCTCATACAGTGGTCCTGAGCTGTGGATCCACCTTTACCCTGTCCAAGATAAAGACAGTAATGAAGATGTAAAAAATGAATGAATGGACAGACACATGTTTTCCAGTCATGTTTTTAGCTATTTTTTCAATGTTTGTAACTGCTCAAAGAGCATTTTGTTGACATTAGCAATAACACTGTAACTCCTACTTAAAACCATGCAAGCATCAATAAAACAGTCCTCGCTTCCAGTTCAAAGTTAGAAAATTTACTCCAGCTGTTATCCGAAATACCCTTTAAAAACCCCTCTAAATGGTGGTGTTTTATTCACAGGCAGTCATAACAGTAACTTGAGTTGCCTGAGTTGTTGTCATGGCAATAACAATCCTGCCATTAATCCCCTGACATCACTGGTTCAGAGAGAGTCTTCACCTCTTTTGCTGTTCGATGAATGGTGAGAGTGTACAAAAATAGGCATCTGCACCTTGTCTGTGGAAAAAGGCTAGCAGAGTTGTGGGTTTTACCACCTCATACACATGCTGTCAACACCATGCCAGCTCCTGACATCAGTGCTCTTGTTAGGTCCAAACTTAGCTGGTCATCTAAATGCATTTTACTACACTTTTATCAATGGTTAGCCAGGAACAGGAGGAAAATAATTGCAATTTTAAAAAATTCATTAAGCATTATATCAAGAATGATATTAACCTGATATTAACCCTCATCATCAAGGCTTATCATTACACATTAATCCTTAGTAAGAAAAATCCTTTTGTGTGAGTGCAAGTGTGCCTGCCCAGGATCTGTGTGTGTGTGTGTGTGTGTCTGTGTGTGTACTTGTGTGTGTGTTTTATTACTGGGCAATAGATCGACTCTAGTAAATGGCAACAGGTGCTCCATCTGGCCCTGGACCACCTGAGGAGCTGAGGATATATTTGGATCAGACCTATAAATGAGTGTAATGTCTGGGAAAAATAAAGCAGCCACAAGAAAGCGCAGCCAGAGCAATGTCTGTGAAACATTCTGCATTAACATAAGGCTGAAATAAGGATAGGTGGTGAGATCATAACAGATATCTATAGCATAGATAGCTAATACAAAATAGATAATTAGACCCCATATAGAGATCTAAAACATACTGGTAAAACATAAGGAATTTCTCACTACAAAGTACGAAAAGTTTGGACTTGCATACTTGGTAGTACAGACTCGGTAATTTGGACTCACAAGTACAAACTCAGGAGGATGGAAGGACACTGTACGGTCATTCTGCATTTGGAACAGCAGCGTACTTTACTTAACATGACACCTGCTTGTCACCTGCTAGCATGACCGCACATCTCTGAAAACATCAGAGCAAATTTTCACGTAGCCTAAATTAAAAACATACTTGAAGTCTAAATAACGACATTTGCCTAAAAAAATCTTAAAACGTCATTTCATAACACAACAGTAGCAGAACAGTAGCATTTTCTACTCCGATATCATGCCGAGCTTGGTGCAAAATGCATTCTGGGATATCTGACTGTCCTAAGTCCACTCAAGTCACCTCCCGATGCATCCTTGATAACATAGGCAGAGCAAGAACACATCTGGGTATTTAAACTGTACTTGGCTAGATGCAGACCTTTGAATGGAACAGAACAGAGCTGCAACTGATGATGTTTATAGACAACTGAAACTAAATATCTGTAACATAAACAGTATGCGAAATACAGAAATACAGGACATCATACACTCTATGGCTAAAAGTATGTGCCTACCTATCCATCACACCCACGTGTGCTTTTAGAAATCCTTTTGCTGTTATAATAACCTCCACTCTTCTGGGAAGGCTTTCAACCTGATTTTTGAATGTTTCTGTAGGGATTTGCCCATACAGCCATAAGAATATTAGTGAGATCAGGGACTAAGGTGGGGCAAGAATCCCAGACTTTCTCAGTGGGGTTGACGTCAAGGCTCTGTGCAGGCGACTTGAGCTCCTCCACTCCAACCTTGGAGATCCATGTCATGTCAATGTCAAGTCATCCATGAAGACTCAGAGTCAGGAAGCTGGCGGATCCTGGGCTTGGATTTGTGTCCTCTGCACTATGGTTTATGAAGTATGTCCATGGTCAGACTTAACATGGTCACTGAGTGAGACCAGGCCTAACCATAACACCAAAAGATTGTTAAGATACTTAAGCGTATCTCCACCTTTGTACTTTTGTTCAAAATCATTCTCTGGATCTTCCACTGGCGACACAATAACTTTAGGCTGTGCTTGTAAACCTTGCATTTGGTTCCACTTGGTCCTGGTGATGGTCCTGAACTGGACATAGCCTTCTTAGACTTCTTAGACATCTTAGACTTCTTTCAAGCCTTGCTCCCTTGCATCAAAAGGTTCTAAACTGCATTTTAACATCATTAGCATGCTTCCTGGTATCACTAGTAGTCTGATCATTTGTTGCAATGCCCTAAATCTTGATCTCTGGAGTTGCTCAACTTAGAATAATCTAGATATCCAGAATTATAATAACACATGTCTAGAACTTAATAGATATCTGCAACATAAAATTCCAAAATATAACTATAACAGATTTCTAGAACGTACAGTAGATCACTGGACTATAGATATTAAAAAACATAGACTGCTAGAACATAGAAGACTACAACATAGTCCATGGCTCTCACAGCCTGGACTTTTACATTTTATTTTCGGCTGGTAGAATGTGAGTTAAACCTCAACAAATATTGCAAAAGGTGTTCTGATAAAAAAAAAAAAAAACACTTAAAGGTTTACAACTCTTATGAGACTTCAGAACAGAGTCTGCTAGAGTGCATAATCATAAACCCCCGGGTTCCACTGACAAAGCATACGGTCACAATAGTAATGAAAAACCGCTAAAGAAATGTGTCATCATATGGCTCTTTCAGACATTTTAACCAAAACAATCTTTCATTAAGCTCATATGTGTGCTATTTTCTAGTGTTTAGGAAAAAGAGGTCATTCTCTAAAAGGTTCACTGCTTCATCTGCAAAGCATTAATTCTCTGTGGGTGAGACCATGCAATATTCATCATATTAGTCCTCAAGCAGGGTGCTGGCTGCTCAGACCTCAGACCAGAGTAAAGATACCTAACATTACAACATATATTTTGAATGAAATTGAATTACCTCTGGGAAAATCAACAAGGATTTACTAGTAAACTTATAAGTCTTAGGCACCCTATTGTTTTTAGGTACAACTTTTGTTATTGATGGGTTTTTTTAGTTCTGAATTATTGAATCAGTACAAAAAAGATTTAATATTTCCAAACATTACTTTTCCAACAAATAATTCAATGTTCCACAAAAATGTTTGTATGTCAGTAACAAAAGCAACACATTACATAACAGACCACTTTTCAGACAAAAATATCATGAAGGCTGCTGGGTTTTGCATGCAAAAAAAGAAGTAAGTGTGACAATCAAATTCTCCAGAAGAGCTGTGGCAGATTCTCCAAGACGCTCAGTAAAACGTACCAGCTAATTATTGTATAGTACGATGTAGATGTCTTAGGCACATGCGAAGACTCGCTGTAAAGCAAAGATGCCTTCGAAAATAATGAAGATGTTTCTACATAAAAGAAAACAGTATAAAGGGCAGTAAACAGTAATAAACTAAAGGAAGTCGATATTTAATCTGCCCTTTTCTCAAACAGTGTTCCTGGGAACAATGTGTGCAGTTTTATAAAGAAATTAGCTTTTAAGTTTTACTGAGTGTCTTGGAGAATCTTCCAAAGCTCTTTTGGGGACTTTGACTGTCACACTTACTTCTTTTTTGCATGCAAAACCCAGCAACCTTCATTTTGTCTGAAAAGTGGTCTGTTATGTAATGTGTTACTTTTGTTCCTGACATGCAAACTTTTTTGTGTAACATTTAATTTTTTGTTGGAAAAGTAACGCTTGGAAATATGAAACCGTTTTGTACTGACATCAATAACAAAAGTTGTACCTAAAACATTAGGATGCCTAAGACTTTTGCACAGTACTGTATATTAAATGATTTGTCACTGTAATTTTTAATTAGGGAGAACTGTCATTATCTTGCGCTTGAAATGGTTGCGCAAGTATGCTCAAACTATCATTAAGCCAATATCAATAAGCAAGTTGGGCAAATGTCACAGAGTGTGAGGCCTACAGCTTCTGTTCAATAACATCCCTGTTTGCAATATTGATGTGTGATTCTCTGACCTGTGTTTCAGCAGTAATGCACGTAGCACACTGGCACGGTCCTCAGCTCTGATCTGGTCTGAGATGATCATGGTTTCCACCAGCAAGTGCGCAATACCAGGAAGCGTAGTCTGGTCCAGATCTAACATTATGGCACCTTAACAAGTGAAAGATCAACCGTGTTAGTGTTATAGTGATAGCCAAGATATGTACATCAGAAATGCCCCAATATGTGTGTGCAATCACACACTTCCTATCTTGGTAGGAACAATCAAAGCATAAATTACAAAACAGACAGACAACAGAACTGTAGGTTTAACGTTTTATGGTTTTAAAGAAATCCTTACAACCTTTCCATAAATGTTTTTTGTCTAGGAAACACAACGTGAACCCATGTAGAGCATTATAAGCTTGAAATCAGGAGTACAGGTGACTTAACACATCATCCTATTATGCCATAGAGAACTGGTGATAAACGTATTGCTCAACTATAACAGTTTCTTCATTGACCTATTGAAAAATATAAGATCTAAGACCTCCCATCTAATATCACATACACTGTATGGTCAAACGTATTTGGACACTTTACCATCATAATCATACGTGATTGGTGAATATCCTATTCCCATTCTGGGAAGGTTTATGCTGCATATTTTAATGTGGTTCTTGGGGTTTTGCTCATTCAGCCATATGAGCATTGGTGAAGTTAGGTGAGGCGAGGCCTGGTGTGCAGCCGACATTTCATTTCACCTCAAAGTTTTCACGTGATTAAGGTAAGGGCTCAGTTACAGCCACTGAAGTTCTTCCAAACCAATCTTGGCAAACCATGTTTTCATGGACTTCACTTTGTGAACAGGGGCATTTTCATTCTGAAATATATTTGGGCTCCTTACTTCCAGTAGAGGGAAATCTTAAAGAAAAACACTGACATACTGTGCCTCCGTCTTTGTGCCAACAGTTTGGGAAAGGCCCACACATGGGTGTGATGGTCAGGTGTCTGTATACTTTTGGCCATATAGTGTACCACAGTAGCACAAAATTGTCTGCAATCCACAGCAAAAACTTTCAGTCACTTAGTGCAGGATAATGTATAACTTGAACATACACTACTCATGGACCTAGTGATGTACATATACCATGTGTGATGGTCCTGCGGAGCTCAAGCAGGCTCCGGAAGGACAGCGAGGCCACGTGAGGTTTGCCCCAGCGGTCCGTATCTTCCTCCACATCCTCCTCAAACTTGATCCATCGAGCCATCTCCTTCCAGCGCATCTCCTGGTTCTTGTCCACAATCAGCTCATTTAGCTCCACAAAGACCTAAATATGCCAGAAGCACATCATAAATGACTTTCACAGATCATAACCACCAACCGGTTCTGCATATTCTGACTACTGCTGTCCAAATTTCTAATAAGTCAGTATTTACTGTATGCATTTTAACATGCGCTTTAAAACTTCTCCCTTCTCATGCACAGAACATAATTTGGTACTCTAGCATCAGATCAACAGTCTCCAGTGAAATGCAGACTGTTTGACCTCCATATCTTACAGGGAGGAGCCAGCTTCCTCTGGCTGAGTAGCTTGCTACACTTTGATGGGAATTATTGATAAATGAACAGTGTAGTGTGCAGTGAGGTTAAATGACATTTAGCTTGTGACTAAGGGTGGACTAAGGTCAGTAGGGCCAGGCGAAGGTCAGGTGACAGTTGTCTGGGAGATATAGTCTCTATTATCACAACAAAGTACAGATATTGATTTTTCACTGCTTTGAAGAAACCAGTGAGGATAAAGAGGTAAAATCTTCACAGGGAGATGGATCAGCGACACAGTAATTAGTCTATTACAGACATATTTACAGAAAAGTCCCAGGGCTCAATAATAAATATTCAGATTCAGATTTCTGAATCTGAATCTGAATCTGAATATTTATTATTGAGCCATGGGACTTTTCTGCTGTCAGGCATCACATATTTCAGAGTAAAAGGATCAGGGGAATCGTTTTCTTAATTAGTTAATATTATGATATGTATATAACATGTAATTCATGTTGTTACAGCTTCATTAAATATAAACAGACAATTATGGTTGAGGAAGATATGACAAATAAGCTTCAGTTATGAACACTGCGGATATTTTATTGGCCAAAACTAGTCCAACTGTAAGCAGCCACATAAGGTTTACAAGATACAGCACACACAAATTCTGAACTCTGGGCCAAAAATGTCCCAAATCCTGCAACTAACCATATCTAATGCGTTCACTAAATTTCAATTATGGCCAAGTCCTGGGCCATATCATGTTTGAGATATGGCCTCTTTATGGTGGAGTTGTGGCTGTGTCTTGGCAGCCATATTTGAATGAGATGAGTTCAGATGAAATGGGCCACAAATTTTTAATACACACTGAGGTTCTAGGTATCCAACGCAGCACTGATGTACATCAAGATGTTAATTTAGAGAATCATGTCATCAGCCTTCCCTGCAAATAAAAATCTGTGCACAAAGACATGTACTCGAAGTCCTAATATAGTTTACAACATTAATATAAATGTTGCCTTAATGTCAAGGGGTTGAATTATGTATTATGAAATGAATAAAACATAATGGAGCATGCTGTTATATGTAAATAATTAATGATAAGGCGGTCTGATTCTGCCCAATGTGAAGCATTGAACGGAAGTTGATTATTTGTCAATAATGGTATATCCTAAAGTGTATTGTACCTATAAGTGTGTTGTACCTCGGTAATTCATTTTAATTTACTAAGGAATGACACGTGATACTTTTTAGCATTGATACCTTAAAGATTTAACATTACACTTAATGTTGTGGAATGTCCATAAATCAATTTAGTTCCTGTTATCTTCTATTTTACAGCAGCTATAAACATTTTCCTTTCCTTTTGCTTTCTCTCTCTCTCGAACAAAAAAGTCCCACAGCTTGTCTTATTACCAAGAGTCCTCTGTCCTTTATACTCTCCCATGGCAGAAAACTTCCTGACTGTTACGAAGTGCTGACACTAGAGACTCCTTCCATTAATGTTAAATGAACATCTCCTCAAAAAACCTTCACCATATCAACAAATAGATGTATTCTTTGTTAAAAAGCAACACATTTCGATTTGTTTTTATGAGGAACAAAAGTCCACCATGCAAATCTCTGCTAATTACCTGTTACTATAGAAACCACAGCCTATTTTATTTGCCTTGCAGCCTGTCATGGAAATGCCACACTCATCCGTGAACTCCCAGAGAGCACCATGGCTTGCAAACACGTTGGCCGCAGACTCCAGTTCCCAGCGTGCACGCTCAAGTTCCCCTGAATTCTCAACACGCAAACCTGAACTCAGTCACAGCATGTCTATTAAGGCACGCCACTCCAGAATGAAAATGAAGTATTTGCTTTAGCTAGCATTACCAAGCCTTTGTATTACTGCTAAACTTCCTGTGTTTTGCCTGTTCATTGATTTTCATATCCTGTTTGTGCCTCGGCTGACCCGTGCCTGTATCAAGAATTCACGACACTATGGTACATTTCTTGTACTGGTATCATGTACATAACATGTGTATCATTAGCTTGCAATTCATGTTGATCATATATACAGGGGTTAGACAATGAAACTGAAACACCTGGTTTTAGACCACAATAATTTATTAGTATGGTGTAGG
>JAOVVH010000058.1:22641878-22653395 GCA_028566435.1 Scorpiodoras heckelii | reverse complement strand
TGGACTACAGTCTGTAATTGTAGAACTACAAAGTGCAGCTATATGGTAAGTGGAACTGAGAAAATGGAAAATGAGTGCAGAGAAAAGGAAGTGATCGTAACGTTATGCCTGACTGGTGTATCTATAAATAGATATATCAATAGATTTATTGACAGCGACCTTATGTTACATTGCTCAGATCTTGCCTGAATGCTGATAGCTAGCTAACTAGCTAACATGAGCTTGCCTTACTGCTTATTATGAATGCCAGCATCATTGGTATTAGCAACCAAGGTGTCTATGAAAGCATGTGACTATGAATAAACAACTTGGGATTTTCATTTATTCCTTCATTTATTCATTTCAGGTAACTGCTTTGTTTTAGCCAGGGTCACGGTGAATCTGGAGTCTATGGAGTCTATTGCAGGAACAGTGGGTACGAGGTGGGAACACAGCCTGGCCACCACACACACACACACACACACACACAGACACACACACACACAAATACGTATTCAATTCAACAAGGACAATTCACCAACTAGCATGTTATTTGGGACGTTGGAGAAAACCAGAGAACCTGGAAGAAACCCACAGATAGACAGACAGACAGACAGACAGACAGACAGACACACACACACACACACACACACACACACACACACACTGAGAACATTACATTTGATCTCAGTACAAGATCAAACTGTGTAACCTGGAGGTGTGATGTGGCTATGCTATACTCTGAGCCACAATGCCATCCATATTGATTTCATTGATTTTATTTATTATTTCTAATTTGCAATGTGGACACCTAGCTGAAAAACTGGATTAAAAAACAGATTTGGTCTGCTGTGTGAACTAAGCGTTCAAGTACACTGTTGTCTAACACTATGTATTTTATATGCTAGACTCGAAAAGCAAGTTGTTGAGATTAATTATGTAAGTATTTTGGGGGCAAAACTGTAAAAGCTAACGGATTTATGGAAGCAGATTACAGCAGTAGACTTGTCCACTTGAGTTCCATATAAACATAAAATAAGATGATTCTTGTCAAAGGAATCGTGGTAGTAGATTTATCATGCTAGCAAACACTCAATTCTTTGGAGCAGACAACTGTGTAGAATCTAAACTTGGCCTTGAGACCAAGACTGGTACTGGATAGTTACTCAGAGATGGAGAGGGCAGGGAGCAGGGAAGTTCTCCAGAGAGACTGACTGTCGCACAAACAGGGTTGCCCTGTCTGATAGAGTCGAGGAGATCAACCACGGGATAAGTGCTGAGACGGAGAAGCCCAGAAACTGCTGACATCAATGACAAAATCAAGGACGGCTTTACTGTTTAAACAGAGCCTTCTTGTTTCCTGGCGAGTATTCAAAGGCTACTCGGTTGCCAAAAGTCTCTGGATGACTGGTTACTTTGAACGCATTACTGGTCTCCCAACATTACTTTATCCTGAAGTATACAAATTTTGTATGCAGCATTGTTATTATCATGATCCAACATTTCAACTGCATTCGTGTCAAAATTTCCTGAAACATTCATGGCGAAAGCAACAGCATCAGTCAATGGAATGTGAATCCTGGATCCTGAACAGAACTTGCCTACAGCTGTGTGTCTCTGAGTGTTTGTGTGTGAATCGGATGAGCTGCCTGTTCAATAGCTTTCCCCACCACGTCTACAGCGCATCACCACAGGCCCTACTTCAGTTACAACATCAGTGAGCTGTGTGTGAGGCCTAGGCTTTACATTAATTAGCTCATGTTTCCCCTAGGAGAATCAATAAAACATTTGATTTCAAAATTCTCATTGATCAGTTTCCAATGCTGGGTTTCCGCAGAGTAGAGGATGCTTTCACATTGCACCATTAGTTGAACAGCATCACATGGAAAGTACAAGTCAATTTGGCATATTGTTGACTTTTTAACAGGTCTATATGCTTCAGAAATGTTCCATCTATCACCCTTAATTGTTCTTTTGTGAACCTCTAGAGCAAAGATTCCCCACCTTTGCCCTGTTGTACCACTTATACTACATATATTAGTGTTTTTCCTGGCTTAAATACACCTTGTTCAACTAATCAGCTAGCTGAACACTGGGTGAGTGGATGTTGAGAACCTGTTCTCTTAAGGAACTCCACATAAAACCCTGTAACAGTGAATATACAAATCAAAGAGGATACCAAGTTAAAAAACTTTATGAAGCTAAGAATCTTTACCTATCCAAATAATGCCAGAGAAATACGTTTTTTAAAGAGCATAAATCAAGGTTTCTGAGTATAGTCAAGCATTACATAGGCTATCCCAGTTACTTTCATGTTCTACAAAACCAGTGGAGATAACTATGTAGTCTAAGGCCCCCTGCTGCTTCCCAAACCATGTTGTTGATGGTACTCACAGATAGGTTCAGCAGGAGAATTGAAGTGGCTGTGGATAGACTCCAGAAGGTCATAGTCATCAAAATCCAGAACAAACTCTTCAAAGTCTTCAAACCCATCCACATGGTACTCCTCTTTTCCATTTTGTCCTTTCCCCAGATTCATCTCCTTTGAATTCTCTTGTGGTTCAGCACTAGCACCTACTCGGTCCTGCTCCATATCTGTCATCTCCATGCCCAACAATTCCACCCCACCCTGGACCGGTGGGATTCTTTCATACAGAATGTGCTTCACTTGTTCACTGTTGCTCAGAGCTGTTGATATTGGTACAACCCAGCGTTCTGGGTCTCCGTTAAGGGTTTAAAGTTTGGAGTCCGATGGATGCAGCAATCCTGGCTCCACCAGCAATGATGGAACTCTAAGCCTTGTATATCCTCTATATCCAATGGGTGGAGTTCAACAATTCTAGTGGGAGTGCTACAATGCTACACATATCCTGTTTTCAGCAGAGAGATAAACAAAATATAGAACAGTATAAAAAATCTGTAGAAAGCAAAAAGTATGAAGTTGCTCTTCCCATCAAGTTTACATGGCATTCCACCTTTGATAAGTCTGGTCCTGTATAATCCAATTAATTTGCTCAAATAAGGTCCTTTTCGATGGATGAAAGCTTCTAAGAGGATCTGGTTTTCTGGGTAGGCAGCATTTCTTCCATGTAAGTGAGCAGCCACTACATTGGAGATGCCCAAAAATTCACCAAAAACAACTCATCTATTTTTTTTTTTTACTTCAACACAACCTATCGGCTTCCTGTCTAATTTCCATGACAGTACTGATTGATTGTGCAGCAGTGCATTGATGAAAGTGCTTGTCTCAATGCTATAGTGTTGTCCTGTTTTCAGCCAGACTCAATAGTGTGAGCCAGAGGC
Organism: Scorpiodoras heckelii; assembly: GCA_028566435.1. Lineage (NCBI taxonomy): Eukaryota > Metazoa > Chordata > Actinopteri > Siluriformes > Doradidae > Scorpiodoras > Scorpiodoras heckelii. The sequence goes on along the minus strand of JAOVVH010000058.1, from coordinate 22,650,113 downwards.
CTGGAGCACTGTCGGCTTCCAGCTGAAAATCCATGGTGGGGGTTCCCAGGTGGCTGTCCAAAGCAGCGACAGAAACAGCGACAGGGCAGAAAGAGGCTGATGATGCTGCTATATGATGAGCGCACAGTGAGTGGCTTCACCAGCAGAACAACATTTGGAGGCATCAGCTGATACATCACACTTAGTCAAGCAACGTCCAGTCGCACAGAGCCTCACATTAGGGAGCACTGTCTCTACATCACGGGTCTCCATGGAAACCGCTCCCATCTCTGACACACTGTTACCTGAAATGCGCTTACGCACTCCACACATTTCATGTATATGTCAAAATAGCATGCCAAAACAGGGCATTTTAAACTTCATTATCGATTCTAACAGAATAAAGAGAAAAGCGGTTACTTGACATCAGGAAGTTAAAAATTAGATTATGGAAAAATACCCATTTTAAAGCATGCTTCATTAGATACGCTCTGAAAATAGTAAAGACAAATGACAGGACATTTCAGTACACCCTATTCAACCCAAATGAAACCACTAGGATTATAGTGCATCAGTCTTTACCTGCACTATAAGCACATTAATGTTAGTCAAATAATTAACATGGAAGAGAAGTAATGGGTGTAGAGCTTGGTGTGGTGTATTGACAGGCATCGCTCTCTGTGCAAGACTAAAGTGAAATTGCTTGTTCCAGTGCAGGCCCAAATCTGTGATTCACTACAGGAAGTGATCAATTAGAACAGCCATGTTAATTACAGCCTCAGGATGATGTTCCCAGCTCTGACATAGATGACAACCCCAAAGACATAAGCCCCTCTTTCTCTGTCACACTCTCTCCATATGGGGAAATAGAGGCGTATCTATTAGCCAATTTTATCCATGAAATGTCATGTAGCACAAGGACACCCTTAATTCAACAGGATCATCAGCCTTTAATGGCTTAATGAATATGTTAATGAACATGCACAGGTTAATGAATGAGTGTATTTACATGTAAGCATGTGTCATTTACAAATTGCTCTTTGTAATACATGTTTAGGTATTTAAATGTGCCATAATGACATGAATAAAAAAGGATTATTAATAAGTCATGGTAAGTTTAATGACGTAATGAAATAACAAATAATTTTATCGGTAAAAAAAAACAATAAATTATATTGTCTGTAAATGAATACGTTATTAGAGGACCACAGGTTTGTGTCGATCCAATTCACTAAAGCCATTTTTAAATCACTATACATCCTAAACATCAAAGGAACAGAGATAAAGAGGAGCAAAGTTCCCAAACATCATGTGGAAAAGATGCCAACAGGAGCTTGAACCACTGGAAAACATGTTATTACAGGCACTGCACAGCCTCTCGAGAAAAGAAGGGAGGATGACCTATGATTGCCGGTTGCAGAAAGATTACCCTAAAGCTCTAACCAAATTCGTGACAACTACATTGGGCATCCTGTACTTCTATGTCCTCCTGAAGCTTAAAGGATGAACAGTGGTTACTGACTGCTTCCTGATGCCACACACAAAAGCTTGCAGAAGTAATCTGTGGTTTGTTTTCCCATGCCTTATGCTCAATTAAGCACATTTTATTAAGGATGACTGCTGGAAAAATAACAAGGAGCTCCCATCTCAGTTTCACTGATCCTAATCATATTTCTACATGTCAGGATTTGTTTACTACAATTTTTAATGGAGTTTGAGTAAAACTGGCCCGACGCCGGACCACTTTTGGTTTAGCGCTGCTTTGACCCTGGTCCTGCTCTCTACAAAAACACATTTATGAGTATGGACATGCACACAGCAGGCGTTCACAAAATGACCCCTCCAAACTGCAGCCAGTGCAAAGCCTCAAATAGCACACTTTCACCAAACACTAAATCAATGGGTGAGTAGCTGTGTCCCTTTCCCATTGCATAGCTGTACTACTGAACGTAGTAGAATTATTTTTAGGCTCTCGGATGGGGACTAGTGGTTAGTTAGTTATGTAACCACCTAATAATTTTGTTAAATACTACAACAGATTTATAGTAGCAAATTCTTAAGCAATTCAAAATATGGCTTATATTCTCTGTATACATGCATGGTGCTGTCACATTTTTATCTTAATGGGGGGGTGGAGGCTGTCAACTGTCCGTCCGTGGTCTGTATACAGACCCACAAAAATTATTTCACTGGACCAAGTACTTGAAAAGCTGCCCATTTTAAAGCAATTGTCTCCTTTCGGTCATTTTATTTGCTTATCCGGACCTAGGTAAGCAAGAATTTTCATGTAACAGGACATTTACATGAGGCACTGGTGAGGCTCTATAGTTAAGGCTCTGGATTACTGACAGGAAGGTCAGGGGTTCAAGCCCCAGCACTGCCAAACTGCCTCTGTTGAGCCCTCAAAGCAAGGGCCTTAATCCTGCCCACCCCTGGGGCACGACATCATGGCCGACCTAGTCTATTTACAAACTTTAGTCAAATACCCCTGTTGTAAGCTGAACTAGCGACAATTTAGCCGGTAGTAACTGTGGTAAGCAATCTAACATTTTGATCTCAATAAAAATGGACAGAACATGTGCAAACTTAATCAACGATTTTGAAATATAACACAAATATGAGGAGCCACACATTTTCTGTGTCAGAACATTAAATTGTGTTCTGTAAGATATATAAGACATTACATTATATCATTATATTGACATTTACATTATTTGTCAGACGCACTTATCCAGAGAGACCTGCATTTTATCTCATTGACACAACTGAGCAGTTGAGGGTTCAGGGCCTTGCTCAGGGGCCCAACAGCAGCTACTTGGCTGTGGTAGGATTTGAGCTTACAACCTTCTGGTCAGTAGTCTAACGTCTTAACCACTGAGCTACACTGGCCCCATAGCTTATAACAAAGATGTAGCCATTTGGGATTCAGCCTAAGTTGTTTCAAATATTGAGACAAATCAGAAACATTAAAGGAAAAGTCTAAAACCTTTGAGGAATTTTTTTTCTGGAAGTGCATCATAGCACAGGTGAAGATGTCTAGAATACTTATCACTTTTAGTGAAATTAATTATTTTACTGAATCAAATGTCTCACTGCAATATCACCCTGCTCATTCATATAATGTGAACTGTTTTCGATGGACAGCGCAGCATGCATTAAAATCTCGAACCCCTCGACAGTGACAGCTTCTACGGGACCCTACGGCAGCATCACCTACATAATGGGAGCACAGATTAATGACTGGAAAACAGGCTTTCTGTGTCCTGTCCAGAGTCCGGAGGTGAGTGAAAGTGGACAGGATGAATAGTTTTTTCATACAATGTTTGAGAGATATCTTAAAGGGGCAGAAAATCGTAACTAACTGCCAATCAGTTAAATGATAATGAACATACGTGACATCTCAAATTTACACCACCACAACCATATGTGCTTTTTAAATATAATATTTAAATATTATAATATTAAATATTATAATAATCTCCACTCTTCTGGCAAGGCTTTCCACTAGATTTTGAAATGTTACTGTAGAGATTAGCCTGCTCATCCACAAGAGCATTAGTGAGGTCGGTATTCCAGCTCATCACAGAGGTGTTTAATGGGGTTGAGGTGCTTCGTGCACAGGCACATCGTAATGGTGGAACATTTTTGGGCCCCTTAGTTCCAGTGAAGGGAATTACTAATTAGTATGACATGGCGGATATTATGAATCATGTTGACCTGCTCTAATTATGAGGAGAGACTAAGAGACCAGACCAACAGATGAAACAGATGGAAAAAGGACACGCAAATATGTAGCGATGTATATAAATCAATAACAGACTCCTGTTCTTCCTCTATTTTAAAAACAACCAGATTATAAATACTGTAACCCACAAGCCCCACATTGCTTCTCTTACTCTTCATGTCATCCAGGTCAACAGTGGCGAGCATCTGAGCCTCTGCTTCATCCGTGGGCACTTTCTGATAAACAGCCGTCTCCATGGCAGTCATGCTCCCGATGCAAATGCGTTCTCTCAGGTCGTAGTTGGTGCGCTGGGCTCCGCTCAGCCGGTGGACGGGTTTCCGGCAGAACCAGGCTCGTGTGGGGACACTGGCTAGCTCTAAAGGTGGACTAAACCTGTAGAGCAAAGACAGGGTTTATTCAGAACACAAAGGCACAAGGCACACAACTTTCTTACCACATTTCTGATGCATACTGATTTGTCAAATAATCTGAAAAAGGCCTTCAGGCCATCAGGCACTCAGATGAAGTAAAGTACTAGAAACCATTTGCTGCTGTTCACCTGCGTGCTCAAAAATCAGGTTAACACAAATCTTTCTCTGGCTGTTAAGCACACAGCACACAGATTTTGCTCAGAGTCTCTGTCAACCAGCAGAGGGAGCTCAAGTATAAATCTGCCAGGGCATCCCAGGATCCCTTGTCCCAGCAAAGCCATTTCTTCTTTTCTTCAAGCAGCACACCATTACATTATGCTCTTTATTTACCAGGCTAATTTTCTGTTTAAATCTTCCTGATGTGTGAACGCTTTACTAAATACTATTCTGGGAAGCGCACGAGCAGCAATGGAGGGACTTGATCTCTGCTTTCTTCTAATGCATTATATATAAGTTTACAAATTATTTATATTGCGCATGCCATGGAGATACATTTCACATGCACAGTGCATCTCGGGAACATTACTAAATTTCACGCTGAGCTGCATAAACTCAAATTAATTAATTTAATTACATTACTTAATTCAATGTTGCTAGGCACCTAGAAAAATAACATGCTCAAAGATATCATGTGCACGCTCAACATTTACATGTTTTGTTTCCTTCCATTCAATTAAATTAATGGGAGCTGTATTTGTTAAATTATAAAGAGTGTTACAGTGGTGTAACTGAAGCACCTTATGTAACTTAGGTGTATCTTACTGTAAGATTGTACATTAATTACAGTCTCTTATCACAATACAGTGAGACAAATTAACTCCTATGAAGGTTAATAAAATAGTAATAATAACTAATTTTCATAGAGCTTTTTAGGGTTCCATAATAAGGGCTAAAATAGTGATATATAATAATATGTAACATTAGATAACTTTAGCTAACCTCACCAATATTGAATATTAATTAATTGGTGAACCAAAAATTTTAATAAAAAATTAACAAAACTCTATTATAGCAGCAGGGTGGTGTGAAGCACAGTTTCTGTTACCAGCTTGACGATTATTTTCCAAAAACAGCACGTTTTACTCCTCTTATACCCCTTACATCACAGCAATTTGCCAACACGCAGTTTGTGAATTACCGATCATACTTTTTTATCCATTTGTTTGTACAATAATGGTGTGGAAATGTCCAGAAAACTAGATAGTTCATCTTAATACTTATGCTATAACAGCTGTAAACACCATACCTCACTAGTCTTTTTTTTTTTTTTACTTCATTCATGAAGTAAATAAGTCAAAAAATCGAATGTTATTTGACCATAAAACTTCAATGCTCTCTGTCCTGAAAACCATCCTGTGTCAGAAAAATAAAAAGGAACAGCTTATAATGGAGGGTTATTCCAAAAATGCTAAATAAAATGTCTTCTTACAGAAAACATCACCATATTAACAGTTAAATACTTTTTAATCTGTTCATGTGAAACATTCTGTCATGTAAACAGGTGAAGGCAGATGCAAGTGCAGGTGAATGGCATTTATTAAACCCTAGCAAACAAATCCAAAACAATATGCAAAAATGTGGTCAGAAAGACAAAAGGAGATGCACAAACCATGTAAACAGGGCAAGACTCAGTAACAACAGATACATACTTTGAGCATATACTTTGAGCGTATATACTGAAGTACTAGAAAAACTGGTACTGGAGCCTATGCAAAATCCATAGCAATGCCACCTGTGCACATCATTGGCTGCACCTGCCAGTGTGTATATGAAACCATAGACATCTATGGAAACTTCTGGAGCTGTTTCTGCTGTAAGAATCACAAGTTTCATTATTTTGTGATTTTCAATACGGTTTAATATTTGGAGCTGGTGAGATGGGACATAGCATTTCAGAGTTTTATTTTCGTTTTTGAGCATTTCAAGGGTGTGCCGTGACTATAAGAATTCTGGCAAATCCTCGAATTACAACAGCAATCTGGCCATAAAAAGACGCTGGGTGAACGTGACTAGCATCGGCTGGCAAGAATCATTTCACGTGATAGGCGTGTAACACTGCCTCAAGTAACAACGGAATTCAATGCTGGGGCCTCAACAAACACCAGTGTGAGGACTGTGCAACGTTCCCTCCAAGATCCCGTGGTATACCAGTTTTTCTGGTATTTCAGTGGTACTTTGCAATGAGACACTGAAACAATTTCTTAAACAGACAGACTAATCCAGGGTGAAACAGGTGAAAATGATCATGACATATTAGGGAGACAAACAATGACAAGACAGTCTACAACGCTTGCTAAGAGGAGAAATAGGTAACTAGCTATTACTATAAATGATAACATATTAGAATGATCACATTAAGCACTTGTGATTTGTCTTGCAGCCTTATGAAGGCCATGCTGTTATAGAAAATTAATCAAGCCTTTCTGACTAATCAGATTCAAGAATTCAGTGGTGCTGCGGTTTAATCACAATTTGTTTCAGATTTGCAGCAATAGTATCGTTCTTAAGGCAAAGGAAGCTTTACATAAACATCAAAATAAAAGTAATACAAGAAACACAAGAACAGAAACACTTGGGAGCATTGTTTCTCAGATAAATCCTGTAAAACAGCATGACTTCAGCATGACAGATTCACCTGATGCATAACTTGTAGACTTTATAAGGAGATATTAAGAAATATGCATGACTGAAAGGCTAATATAAATTATTCACCATTCAACTGTATCAATGTTCTGTTTATGGAGATTTGTGGTTACGGTAGATATTGCATCCTTTTGGTTTTGTCTCAGGGGTTCTTTAGCCTGTGATATATTAAAGTTGGATTATGGGTAATATTAGCAGCGTATTACATAATGCATGAAAGACCCACCCATGTTACTTCGATATTCAGCATCTGTTTGCTGCAAAATGGAAACCCAGCTGGTGATGGTGTGTTGTGCTGTGTTTCTGCTTACCTGCTTGATGTTTCCTCCTCCTCCTCCTCTTCTTCCTCTTCCTGTTTGTCATGTACTTCCTCCTCGTGTACTTCTGCGCTTCTGGTGATGGCCAGCTCTGGGCTCGGTGGTCTCTCATTCTCCACGTGGAATGTGGGGAGGGGAACAGGTGGCATCATCACGCCCTCACATTCCAAGCTAAACTGAGAGAGGACAATATGCATTAAACTCTTTATCTTGCTGTCTTCTGCTGTACAGTCAGCAGATGTGCATCTGTATATGTGTAACGCATTGCTGTGTCAGCGCTTTCCTGCACACTTCCACTAAACACACAGTCATCAGATATATTATACACACCTACATTTTGCATGGCTTTAGTATGTATGCGACACTCTTTCACACCTATCCACACACACATACACACACATACAAATATACACAGTTTTGTCATTCTATTCTTGTGAGGACTTTCCATTGCCATAATTATTAATGCAGCTAATTTATGCAATGCCTAACCCTAACCCTTTGTGTTTAAAAACAACAAAAAAACAATTTCCATATGGGGTCCAGCAAAAAGGTCTCCACAAGGTCAAAGTTATCAGATATTGCTATCCTTGTGGAAATTTTTTAAAAATATTAAAACATGCCCACCCACATATACAGTATACACACACACATAAACACACACACACACAGAGCCAGCATATGTCATAATGTTATAATACATGAACTACTGTATACCTTCAGTATATGTATACGTAACTTATATATACACACTCACACATACAAACTCGCCCACCCCACACACATACACACACACACCCCTACATGCGTACAAAACCAACATAATTGTTTATTGTGTTATCATGATGGTTCACATAAAATGTCTGACTTCATGCCTGACCATAGCATGTTTATGATCTCTAAAAACAAAGGAGTTAAATTGGGATTTGTAATGTGCGTGTGTTTGAGCTGTGGCAGATTCTCCAAGATGCTCAGGAAAACTTAAAAGCTAATTTCCTTATAAAACTCCACACACTGTACCTGGGAACACTGTTTAAGAAAAATGCACACCAGATATTGGATGTAGATATTGACTTCCTTTAGTTTATTACAATTTACTGCACTTTATAATGTTTTCTTTTATGTAGAAACACTCACTCACTCA
>JAOVVH010000058.1:22571850-22586379 GCA_028566435.1 Scorpiodoras heckelii | reverse complement strand
GGTGACTACCTCATAAAGCTGACTGAGAAAATGCCAAGATGTGCAAAGCTGTCATCTAAGCAAGAGGTGCCTACTAAAATCTAAAATAAAAAACATGTTCTGGTTTGTTTAAAAATTTTTGTTTACTAAATAATTCCATATGTATTTCTTCATAGTTTGGATGACTTTAGTATTAATCTATAATGCAGAACATTATTAAATAATGAAAAACCACTGAATTAAAGGTGTGTCCAAACTTTTGACTGGTACTGTATATATTCCAAATAAGAAATGAAATATGCAACAAGTACTAGTGTAAGGTAGGTAGGCTGTAGTGTAAGGCAATAGCAGTAAACTGGTACAGTGAAAGGCACATTAGGTATCAGACTGTATAAATATCATAGAAGATCATCCAAAACAGAAAAGCTAATAGTGAGTCCATAGTGAGCTTTGGTAAATTCCAGACGCGTCTGTGTGTACAAGTACTGTACATCTTGAGCAACTGTAAGGGCTTATGCAAAGAAAAATAAATAACAGTGGTCTGTTGTAGTGAATGCCAACATATTTTCATGAATATTACTTTATTCCTAAATGGTTACAAATTGGTGCTTGGTTTACTGCCTTGTTTTACATAAAGGACTGATGTTATTGTGTAGTATAAACTGCAAACTGGTGCCAGTTCAGTGACTTGGTGGCCACATGCTAACTGTGTATCATGTAAGGGCTAAATGTAAATAAATGTAACTAATTAGCAGAAGGGATGTAGACTATATTAGTTTTGATCAAGGATTAAAAAGATAAGTAGAAACCTTTAAAAAATTGCATGTCAAAAGTTTAACTGAAGTAAAAATTACTACAGGAAAATTACACCCAAGACGTTATGCAATTGATTTTTTGGTTTTCTCACACCTGGTTGTTTTTCAATTCTGATAATTGCAAGTATTTTGCGGGATTGCATAGAATTAAAATAATTTTTTAAAAAGTTAGAGACACTAAACTTGTCTCTCACTCCAATTGTTCCTATTGCAAATTTTATTTTGGTTAGTGTGAATTGTTATGACTTGGCAACCAAGAAACCCCGCTGAAGACCCGTAGAGAGAGAAAGACATGTTTGGGGAGTTGCTGGTGCAACACAACTCCTGAAGCACCCTTCCTCCAACCATCTGCTCTCCTGCTGGGGGGCAGTTGAGGGCTTGCCGCTCTGTCTCCATGGCAACACCCACTTTCAGCAGTTTCTTAGTAGTCTGCTACCAAGTCTTACACATGTTTCTGCTTGTAACTACACTATATCCACTGGGGCAGAGGGAAGAAAGTAGCAGTGAGGCCTACTTGATGGAATAAGTGACTTGCGGCTGACCCGTTTGCTCCACCTACTACTGGGGATAAAAGTCGAGTAGAAGAGCAGAAGTCCGCCCAACCCCCACTGTCTCGTACCCATGCCCCCCAAGTACTCCCTCACTAAACTCTAAACAAAGCAAAGGTGGGAAATGTGGCCTTTGTTTGTGGCCTATGGTCCATAGGTTTGGCGGGATTATTTGTATAGCACATTCAGGTTACTTGTGTTTGTGCTTTACACCGACATTTCTAAAGATATGAAGGACATTGAACATACATTTCATTTGTATATTAACTTTTAATTTCTCCTGTAGTGTTTTTTATACTGGAGATGTTAAACCGTCTAAACACTAAACACTAAACACTTCTAAACCAAATTTTCTTAAGTAAGTGGTAAGAAGGGAGTGAAATAAGAAAAATTACTCTTGTAAGAACTCCGGCGGTGAAATATAGTGAGTTTTACGGCAGCATAAAGAGTGCACCTGTCCTTTGTTTCCAGCCTGTGAATTTAATTGCAACGCTGTGGTTTGTGACATTAGTTAATTACTGTAGCTGACATAAACTAGCAGCTGTTTCAAAAGCCTACCTGGCCTCCAGAAAATTACTTTGGAGGTTTTTCTGTGGTGTCTGCTCACAGCAGATGTTTTGAGTATGGAAGTCTGTTTTCTTGTTGAAACCAGCATGAGCAGCAATAAAAAATACCACAAAACAAACCACACTATTTGCTATTTAGGTGTATTTGTCTGCCCCAGCGTTCTCGTGTAAGCTTGCACAACAATGTGTTAGCAAGAGACAACCCCTCTTTCAAGGAGCCTCGTATTTTCCATCAAATTAGTGGTGGCATGCAGTCAACAACCAGTGGAACTTCATGCATGATATTTTAACACAGAAAGACTTATTGTAGTAAGATTGGCAAGGAGATTCACCCAAGAATGTGTCAGCACTATTTTAGCTGTTCAGGAGAATATCCTCAACTGTTGTTCTATTTATTTCTCAGCATGACATTGATATTTTCCTCATAGCTTATAATGACAGTGATAATGATGACTATAATTATAATTATAAGTGTAAACTACAGGAGGAAAATAATCAAATGCAAAATATTACTTAACTAATGGCATTGACTCCATTATCACAAACCCTCATTCATAAAGCATATTATAAAAAGCTGTAATATATCGTCAAAATATATATTCATATTCAGTTGCATGAAGTTTAGTACCTGGACTATTCAAAATGTGTATCTTTCTTTGTTGGGGCTTGTGGTTTCATTAAGCTCTTGCCACATCCAAAATACTTTCACAGTAATAAAAAAGAGGACACAACAAATGATCAGCTTTAGCACTTGCTTTAAAATATACGTAGCCAACCAGGCAGCTGTACCTAGCTGTGTATCCATAAAGACAACACTCTATTTTATGATTTTTGTTAATGATATGCTCTGAATTTCCCAAAAGTGCACCATCTAATAGTCTGAACCAATATTCTAGCTTTCAATATACCTATATTCAATATACCTAGCTTTACCACTATTCAGGATTTATATGGTATGAGTTAATTTTATAGTATCATAGAATTTTTTATATAGTGTAAAGACAAGCCTGACTTAGTGGGCTTAGGATGAACTGGATAATTAGTGCATCACTTATCATGCTTTCAAAGGGTGAGGGAAGAAAAAATGGTAAGTTCATTTTCATCTCCTAAAATACCAGCTCGTAGCCATTTCTCCTGTTTTCTTTTAAATGCAAATTATTATCAGTTGTTTTAGTGTCTTGTAAGTTACCTGCTAAAAGCCCATCAAACAAACATCACGTATTCAAATTCAGTCATTGTCTTGCATTTATTCTGAGCCATTTCGACTTGATCCAGGTCTTGGGGGAAGTCTAAACAGTATATAGTACAATAAATGTGACTGAGAAATTTCATGATGCAATGTCCTGATGTAATTGCATGAGCTTGTACAACGCTGGAATGTGAAAAATATCCAGGAACAGAGAAGGAAAGCCTTCCCACCCGCCCCAGTCACTTTGTCTACTGAAAAAGTGCTACTGAGGAAGGATCTCAAATATCAGTGACTTCCTAACATGTCGCTCTACAGGAAGAAAGGAAGTTGTTAGGAACGTTTCAAATGGTGAGCACGTGCGACGGCTGTGTTGTAACAACAGCTTATTGTCGAGGCAGCGCGCTGCAATTTAACAAAGCCTACACTCTGGGTCAAAAAAGGACAAAAGTGTTGCATATCGTGGACAGTTGGAACTACACTACATATATCTTCTTTACAGTCTGTTTATCAGTGATGGGAAGACATTAAAAGACATAAAATGTTTGCACCAAACTTCATTATTTGAAAAATTGTAAAGGAAAAGCTATTCAGTAGTCAGTGTTTTGCACAGTCCTAGTTTGTATACTTTTTATGCTGCTAAAGAAAAAAAAGAAATAATTATATATATATATATGTATGTATGTATGTATGTATGTATGTATGTGTGTGTGTGTGTTTTATTTTTTAACATTTTTTAATCTTTTAAGTTTTTTAAATTGTTTTTATTTTTTATTTTAGTTTTTGCTTTAGCTTTTTTGACCCATAGCATATATTCTGCTCAAATGTATACCAAGAGTGTAAATGTAAAAGCGCAACAGTTGTCCATTCATGCATTGTAAATAGATTTACCACTTAATTACCCAATTAACATCAGGTACCATCACCCTGAAAAGTACATATACTTTAATACTACATATACTTATCATTTTATCAAACCCACCTATTACTACATAGGTGCGGTTTGTAGTTGTTACAATTACTCACAGAAATCCACATTCATTAGTGGAAGGCAAACAAGATATTTCTACAATGAACCACACAACACTGATTTTTATACAATTGACCACACAACAGTGACACAAGCTTGTGTGTGTGGTGCTGGAATGAGTGTATAAGGTGGCACAATGTTGCTGAGACGCTCAGTCTCATGAGTGGATTGAGAAAAAATCTGTCCAGCCCAAATTTTCATCAACAGCGAGTGCGTTGTCAGTAAATGACAGAGGAAGGGCTTGAGATTAACTGATTAACATACATGTCCCTATTCCCTGTAAGCGTAGATTAACCATGTAGGTGTGTATAAATGATAACTGATGTGTTTAATCCTTGAAACACTCTTTATCAGAGGCACTTATACTGATAAAGTCAATGTCAGTGTCACACAAAGTAATATCTAGTCACCGGTGGTCGTAAAATAGATCCTTTCCCATGATGGATGGAGTAGATGATGGGCCGAAGCAGGATAGAGTACGGTCAGAGACTGTAAGACCTGCGATGTGCACTGGGGTGTACCTGAAATAAATACAACTTAAGCGCGCGTCCTCTTATTGATTTATATGTCAATAAATATGCGATTATATTTGTTGATTCTGCATTTTCCTGATGCATGTTAACAAAAGGGGTACTAAATCCTAGGCTTTCTTGGATGGATCAATGGGTAGCCTCAATTGTTGCCTCATAGCAAGAAGCTCCTGGGTTCAATCCCCAGGTAGGACCGGTCTGTGTGGCGTCTGGACGTCCTCTACGTCTCCGTGTGGGTTTAATCCTACAGTCCACAGACATGAGGGTTGGTGAATCGTACAAAAATTGTATGCCTGACCGCGTCTGAAAGTCGAGACTTGTGCACTGATGCAAAACTTGTGCATGGATGTATTTCTTTGCGCCTTCATTTTGTCCCTGAGGTTTATGTATCTTTCACCCTGGAATATATTCCAGGACTTTTGGAGTAAAACTAACTTTACAGATTATGCTAGGCAACACAGATGATGAAGAAAGGAAGGAAGACAGGTTAATATCCTTTGTTTGGAATAAAAAAAAATGCCAAAGGAAAAGGAGGACAGGTGTGGTTTTAGACTTTAGGGACCCTGGAGGAGGAAGGAGATCAGGAAAGGGATTTGGGAAAAGATAGAAAGAGGAGGGAGGAAGGAGGAGAAGGAGAAAGAGAAAGAGAAGGAGGAGGAGGAGGAGGAGGAAAAGCAATTTGGGGCTCCTCTTTTGTCCGCGCTTATTTAGAGCCCCGTCGAAGCGGGGAGAAAGAGCACATGGGCCGAATGTGAGCGGTTTAACTGGGACTGGGCGTCTGACTGGGAGTCGGAGGAGGAAGAATGTGGTGATCTGGGACACACTGGGCGAACAGAAACCAAAGGAAAAGCGAGTGGGAGTCTGTGCTTGACGGTACGGTGCCTTTTCCGAGCAGACTGAGTTGAGTCGAGTTGAGTCGTGTGTCTAGCTTAGCTTTGAATTGTTGGATAAGTCTGGGGGAGAAAAAAAACCCAATCAAGATGCTTAAAATGGCACTGTGTGTTTATTATTGTGTTGTGTGAGTGTAAACCCGGTGGCAGATGTAGTGAGAAATGTCGGTGGTGGTGGTGTGATGTTTGAGCTGGACGCGCTTTCACTCCTAAGGTGGAGAACAATAGTAGGTTACGGTTCGGACCTGAACTGCGGCTTGGGTTTTATTCCTTAACATTGTATCGCTTTATTACCTTCTGTATCAAAGGATTATCGATTGATCTTGATTTTGTTACCGAAAAAAAGTCGTCTTAACCTAAATAAATGCTGTGTGCTGATTTAAGGCATGGGGATGAAGCGTTGAAGCGTTGAGACATGGAGAACCCAGGCGACACGTTGCACGCCACATTTTCCTCCTAATGCAAGAAACACATCTCCGAGAAGATCTGAGGTTTGCATGGGCTGGACTTTTATTTCTGTCTAACTACTTAACTAGCTTTTCAAAAAATGCACCGATTGTATAAGCCTTGAAAGAAAGAGAAAGAAAGCCACTAAAGAAGCGGTTTTTTTTTATTATTGTTGTTTAGACAAGTCGAGCAAACGTAGCGTTAGTTTATGCATCTCATGATGTAGATACTATGTTATGTTGATGTAGATACCAGGTCTTGTGTTAGTGCAAGTGATCACAGATAAATCGGTTTATTGATTAACACTGGATTCATTCAAGCAATCGCAGGAACGCGTCCATTAACCAGGGTTTACCTCTCCACAGTGATGGATCAAAGATAAATATTTACATCGTACCCGGGGTTTTACTTCACAGTCTTGGTCCGAAGAAGGACCTTATGTTTATTTACCCACCCAGAAGGTTAACAATGATTTTTTTTACTCCTCCAGAATGTTCTCGGCTTCTGTGTGAGTTTTTACTGAGGATTCGGAGTTGAAGCCTTCGTGAATCGTTCTGACTGAGTCGACTCGAATGAATCACGAGTCACGTTTGTCAAAGCGGCGTCTTGTTAAGCTTTTTGATTTTTATTATTTTTTAAAAATAATAATAATTTTTTTTTTACCTTGTCATGATGGACGCCGAATATTAAAGTCAGTCTGGTTATATAGTAGCAGTTAAACCGGATTGTGGTATGCGTGGTGTCTCCTAGACCAATTATATAATGCGAGTGATTCTGTTCTTGGTAATAAAAGGTTTTTATAGACGTGTGAATGAAATGACTGGGTAAAATCTTGACCCTGTCTTAGATCAGGGCTCACTGTCATGTCAGATCTATAGTTTACATTATATTCCTGGATGCTGCTGTCTGGTAAAACAGAGGAATCAAATTGGTTGTTTGAAAAGAGTCGAATCCGAGCGAGTCATTTTAGACACCCAGTGCCTTGGACTTAACCTGAGCTCATGGTGGTTATTTAGCTCATACTCATACTGCAGTATTCAACATTTTCTACCTTACACCAAGGGAGGTCATTGCTCAACAGATATAGCTTGTGTATTCCTAAATGCTTCTCTTTTAATGAGTGAAACAAAATTTTGTCCTTATAAATAAAAGGAATCAAGTCAGAGTGAGTCAGTTCGGACACGAATACTTTGGGCTTGAGAGCTAACTACTCCTCCAGATGTGTCCAGCAGTTCCGTCCTGTTCCTGTGCTGCTCGCTGACTCTAATAGTTGTCCTGCCTGGATTTTGCAGGACTTCTCTGAGGAATGTTGGAAATCATGGATGTTTGAAACAGTGCTGCTGTGTTCATCCCCTTGAGGAATCTGGGGAATTTGGTTTTAGAGACTAGGCCTCGAATTCAGCCCCGAGCATGTCGGTGCAACGATTGAGGATGATGTTAAAATAGTTTTCGCTTATGTTTTGACGGAAGTTTGACGCTTAGTTTTCAGTTTGTACATATTTTGGGCCTCTGGAGATTTCCTAGGAGATGTATCCGATTACAACACCTCTGTTGTTTCTGCTTTTTTTTTGAAGTGATGGGTTTTGGGGACTGGATCAGTGTAATCAGGGATATGATTCCTAATACTTGCTGCCGGTCATCTGCTCTATTATATGCCTTTTGGGTCACTTTTTGCCCTCCCAAACCTGATTGTCTTGATTCTTGTTCTAGTTTCAGATTGATGCCAGTTATTTGATGCGTGTGTGCACAGCTGAGTTGGGTGTAACGCTGGAAGAGTTGAAACAGGTTCAGGCCTCCAGAACTGTACAATTACAGGCGACCAGCTGTGTGTTTTCAAGTCACTGCAAGTACAATGTGCTGTTGGTGCCAAGTAGATATACCCTTCTAGCTTTACCAACAAATTGCCATAATCTGGTGTTTAGTGTCAGTGCTGGGCGTGTGTAGTGCCAGAGCTCAGAATGACTCTTTTAGTGAGGACACTAGACCTCTCATAAAACATCCCGCCAGGCACGCTGTGTTACTTGTAGTTTTACCATTTACCCAGCACACTGCCTACAGCTATTTACATTGCTTTCAGGAGTTTAAAATAATATATATATATGGACTTGCACCTTTACCTGTATTTTACTGTGTAGTAAACAGCCTTTGAGTCTTTTTTTTTTTGTTGTTGTTTTTTTTTGCACCAGAATAATGATCCTGCATTGTAGTAAGCTAATCCTGACAGTCTGTCTGCCTGCCATGCAACTCTCCTGACATGCTGTTACAAGCCTTGGCAGATGAAGATGCTCTTACTTCTGGAGTATTCTACAGTCTGGCAAGAGTTGAAAGCTTGCATGTGAAGGAACACAGCTAAAGGGTATTTGCTGAGAAAAGGCTTAAGAATAGCTGTGTTTGTGGTGGGTGGAGAGGGTGGACTTGATGTCTAGTCTGGTGTTAGTTACACAAGCATTTCAAATAGCCCCAGCCCATGTTTGCTAAGGTTTTCAGTTGACTAGGTCGTTCTGAAAGGCATGCATATCTAATCCACTGAGCCCCGTGTTACAGTCTTAAAAGGTTTCTCCAAGACTTTATAAGCTTGTTTGGTGGCGCTGGGGAAACGACTGGGGAATTTTGCAGTTCGCGTAGACCTGTGGTTTCCTGTTCCTCACTTTGACCGTGTACACTAGCAGAGCTCTTTTCAGTTTGTCGGCACACACGTTCTGGCTAGTTTTGAACTTATTTTAGCAGGTAGGTGCTAACCAGGGTTGTTCAGAAAGCAAATGCCGGAGTCAAAGAGCTGGTTCACACCATGGTTTTACTACCAAAGAGTTTCTTCACACGTTTTAGATTTGAATGGGTTACTGATTTCCCTGGGTTTATTGCTGGTGAGGCTGTAGAGGGTAGAAAAAAGCACCATCTACACAAATTAGTGCAATTTGTTTTCTTCTTCATCATGTAAATAAATGAAACCTTAAACAAGACACAAATTATTTTTGACGAAATTACACCAAATTACGCAAAATCTAGTGCGTTTTTAGTACCTCACATGTAGGCCAGGCCACAGGAAAGCCAAAGCCTCTGTAATACAAATGCATGACAAAAAACTTTCCAAGATATACCTGTTAGGCATGGCATGAAGTGCCCTTAAACCCTTTGACTGTGTTGTGGTGGCTCCATCTAGTGGCCCGATACTTTGTTTTTATTTCACAGTTTGGCAAGTTTTAGTTCTGAAATATTGAACCGTCAGAAGTACTGACTCAGCCTTTTTCCTTTGGCTTGACTACTCTAAGAATTGATATTCAGGACAATGGCATAGTGTATACAGAATGTTTGCCCTCGTTAAAACTCAGCTCAGGATCTCAAAGCATCAACTATCATTAAGATCATAATTCTGGTTGTTGAATACAGAAGATGCCACCACAGCGGCAAACAGACCGAGTCACATTTTAGCCAAATGATTTTAATTTGTTTGTGAAGTCAGTTGTCATTTAATAATATTAGCTGATTACTAATTGCGTGACTAATTAATATGCATGCTTTTTTTTTTTTTTTTTTTATACTTGTGGCTAATCTTTGTAAAGTTTATGAACTTTTCAGCTCAGTCCTAGCAGACGGTTTTAGTTTTGTCTCAGCTCTCAACATGTGACCTGAGCAGTCTGTCTATAGTCTGTTTATGTCTATCTGCTGCTATGAACAAGTCCTAATTCTGTATTTTTCTTGAACAGTACTGACCAGCGTGCTGTATCAGCGACATCATGAGTTGGAGTTTCCTGACGCGTCTTCTGGAGGAAATCTCCAACCATTCAACGTTTGTGGGCAAGCTGTGGCTCACACTGCTTATTGTCTTTCGGATCGTACTGACTGTGGTGGGTGGTGAGTCAATATACTACGATGAACAGAGCAAGTTTGTATGCAATACGCATCAACCTGGTTGCGAAAACGTGTGCTACGACGCCTTCGCGCCACTCTCGCACGTAAGGTTCTGGGTTTTCCAGATCATAATGATCACCACTCCCACCATTATGTACCTTGGCTTTGCCATGCACAAGATCGCGCGCATGGACGACGATGAGTACGGGTCCCGCGGTGGGCGCAAACGCATGCCTCTGGTAAAACGCAGTGCGAACCGTGACTACGAGGAGGCCGAGGACAATGGCGAGGAGGACCCCATGATCTCTGAGGAGATTGAGCCGGAAAAGGAAAAAGAAAAAGAAAAGGAGAAAGACTCGAGGAAGAAACACGACGGGAGGAGGCGGATCAAGCGTGACGGCCTGATGAAGGTGTACGTGTTTCAGCTTCTCTCGCGCGTGGCTTTCGAGGTGGCCTTCCTGTTCGGCCAGTACGTGCTGTACGGGTTTGAGGTTGCACCGTCATACGTGTGCACGCGTAGCCCGTGCCCACACACAGTGGATTGCTTCGTGTCACGTCCCACTGAGAAGACCATCTTCCTGCTCATTATGTATTCCGTGAGCGCCCTCTGCCTGCTGCTCACCGTGCTCGAGATCTTGCACCTGGGCTTCAGTGGCATCCGTGACGCGTTTCACAGCCGTGCACGCCGCCAACATCACCATCAAATAACCATGACCAACCAGAGGAACATGGTATGCTCACGTCACATGCCCTCAGCGCCTCCTGGCTACCACACAGCCCTGAAGAAAGATTCCGGCAAGCCAGGCGCAAGAGGCGAATACAACCTGGGCGACTCGGGCCGCGAGTCTCTGGGCGATGATGCGTCCTCACGGGAGCTGGACCGCCTGCGACGGCACCTGAAGCTAGCGCAGCAGCACCTGGACCTGGCGTACCAGACTGAGGAGGGGAGTCCTGAGCGAAGCAGCAGCCCCGAGTCCAACGGCACAGCCGCCGAGCAGAACCGCCTCAACTTCGAGAAACAGGAGAAGCAAGCCAGTTCCTGTGAGAAAGGTAAACCTGTGTAGAAAATAAGTTTCTAAGACAGAGATCTGTCTTTTCAAGTTAATTGACTGATATCATGAGTGATAAATGTGGGAAATTGGTTGAATAGTAAAAGTGATCTAACAGTATTAACATTTTTTTATATTATAGGTATAAGTAACTAAGTACAGTGAAAATGTAGGCTACCATATAGATAATTATGTAGCAATTAAACAGCACTAACGAAGCCATCATATATTTTAGAAATACTTGGATTTATTGTAGTTTTTCTTCCCGGCCACATGGAAATGTTGCACTCATGAAGAAACACTTGTATCACTGTGAAATGCCAGGTGCTGAAACATATTGGCCCATAATGCAGCAGTATTGCTTACCTGTGGCTATTAATTAAAACTACTGGTGTGTGTGTGTCCCCGATTTATATCTACTGCTACACTAGTTGACCTAATTGGTGCTATGAACCTCATGACACCTCGATTATTTAGAAAAATCATATTTATTCTGATAGTTTGTATGAACAGAAATGGAATATTGCATTAAATATTTTGCCTGAATGAACTAGCGCGCAACACCGAAAACGCTGTTTGGCCATTGATGCAACTATGCCGTAGACAAAAGTCACATCGTTGGTATGTTAAAACGTAGAAATCATTTGTGCTTTAAGCGTTTATTATTTATAGAAGGGAAAGATCCAATCTATATTGTACCCTGATTGAACTGTACTTGTAATATGATACAGTATGTGAAAGACATGATAATTAGGCAATCATATGAATCATGTAGACCTCACACACAGCAAAACCTTACATTGTCCATGTACACATCTGTTCTGTCTTTTAGGAATCAGAGCCTGAGTCTTTCCAGCCCAGAATATCATCGAGGAAGGGCGACTATGAAGATGGACATCTTGAGCGTGTATAAGACTTTTCCTAAGGCAACACGACACTGTGAGCACACTGGTGAACAGTAAGAACAACCTGCGCAGTATTACGGCATGACCGAGCGTCAGCCTCTGAGAATATCTCAGCAGCCAGCAATACTCGAGGAGGAGCCGTCTATCTAACATTCCAAAGTACCCAAGGGCAAATAAAACCTTTTTTCTTTCCGTAGCTGACTGAGCTGTTTTTGTGTGTGTGTCCTAGGAAAAGGTCTTCCGTATGCTTTATACGCTTCTTAAGAAGTGCCATAATTTACATCTCAAAAATGCCTTAAACTTTTGAAACTGGAGTTTACATATTTCCTTGTCATTCCAAAAAGCAATGGATGAGCCAGTGTTAAATCACACTATACTTTTTGGGTAGGTTAGGTACATTTATAGGACAAAAAATAGGTTTTGTGTTTAAGTAGTGAATTAGTCATTAGTAATTGCATGTATGTGAACCAGTGTCAGCAAAGGGCTTGTTATTGTCAGAGGTAGAACTTTGTTACTCGGTTAGTTTTGATTTGTAGGGTTACGGTGGGGAAGGTTGATTCTTCCTGTAGGATAAATCAAGGACCTGTGTGTGAAGTTCTTCTGGTCTTGGATCAGGTTTATAGACTCAACTCGAATTAGGCTTGCCGTACCTGTCAAAAGTTTTGACCCACCCAGTCCCAGAATCATTCTTTTTACTTTTACTACTACTAATAATAATAATGATGATGACAATAATAATAATAATAATATTAATAATAGTGAACGCACCAAAACCACTGGCTACCTCATATGGGAAAAAAGCAACAACGACAACAAAAAAGCAATGAACGAACAAGTTGTATATAACTTTTTTTTTTTAATATGATTTGTTCAAAGTAGCCTTGATAACAGCTTTGCTTAGCAGCTTCACTAGATAGCCACCTATGCTGCTTTTCCTAAGTGCTAAATAAAAATAAAAAAAACCTTTTGAGGCATTTCAGATTCATTTAAAGATTCAAACATAATTTATTTACATTTGCTTAAAAGCACCTCCAAACCAGAAGCTTTATGATGATGAGAAATGGGCATGTCCAAGCTTTTGACCGGTAAGAAAGTACATCTGGGAGAAATTTAGACTGTTTGCCTGGAGAATCCAAGTGGTCTTAATCAATAGGTACTAAGACTGACCTAAGATCAGCACTGTTTTAGTCATGTTTCGTATTAGGCATCCAAGTGGCTTCGGTTTCCACTGCTTTAAATTTGGACATCTGTTTTCATCTGTGTTTAAGAAAAAAAAAAGTGATGTTGCACAACAGACCCAGTTCCAAACTTCTTTTGGTGGTTTGTGTATATTGGGCTCCACATTCCGGATTAACTTAATATGTAGCCTGTACATGGGACACGGAGCCATCAGTGATGTGGGTTTGTCCGTATGGAGAAACGCATCTCTGTTGCATGTTATAAACTGGAAACTAGTGATCACCGAGCTGAAGTGCAGTCTCGGTGTCGGCGTCTCAGCTTTGCTGTTCTGGACCGTTACAGCCGCCTTTGTCTTTTAATGCCTTTTGTCTGAATAATCAAAACAATGAAAACCTGGAAAATGCTTGAATACTTGTGAACCGTATTTGTTGACCTGCAAGGAAGCTTTTGATAGTTCTCTTTTCCACCTCGTGTGTGATGTGTATATGAGGATTTTGTTGAATGCCTCTTTCTTTGCATGAAGACGGCAAGGCTTCTCAGTGCCATATAAAAAGTTCTGTATTAGTTTTTTTTTTATATGAATATTTTGCTTATTGCTCTTCAATGTGCTTTTTTTTTTGGCCTGATGTGGATCCATCTGGCCATTCTGTTTGAGTCTTGTGTGTTTAGTCTGAAAATTGTAAGTAGCAAGTCCTGAGCAAGGTGTTATTTCTTTTTTTGTTTTGTTTTCTTTTTCTTTGTTTAATTTGTTTAAAGTGTATTGTGTTTCTGAACAATCATTGATGTTTTTCTTAATTATTTAAATGGAGTCAGACTGGTCCAAATGTATTTACATTTTCATAGGCTGAAAGGTTAATGAACTTGTGCAAAACTAAGATGATCCAATGGAAATAGAAGTGATCCAATCCTGGGGAAATGGTTAATGTCCCATAGTGACTGGAGTTTATCTAGTCTAGTCTGGAGGAGATTGGCTTTAGGTATCACAAATGTACTCGAGTCTAAGAATAGCTCCATATTCACAAATGTCACCTAGAGGGATGTCCTGTTGTGTGGTGGTTTTTTTTTGTTAAAGCCACTTGTTTTGTTTCAGGATTAGTTTTGAGTTGTAGTCATCTCAAATGAGTTTTCTTTCTTTGTTTTTTTTCCTCTTTTTTTTTTTTTTTTTTTTTTAATAAACTTTGTATTCTGACGTTTATACCTTTTGTACCTTTTGTACCAATAGTATTTTTGTGCAAGTTAAATACTGAATAAAGCTTTTGGAAATAATACCCCATAATTTGCAGTGATTCATCATTGATCTACAATATTCTTCTGTACAACAGAAATGTACGACATCCATCCATCCATCCATTATCTTCAGCTTTATCCCGCTAGTCGGGGTCACGGGGGGACCTGGAGCCAATCCCAGCGTCATCAGGCGTAGGCGGGGTACACCATGGACAGGTCGCCAGTCCATCACATGTCCAACACGCACTCACACACACATTCACACATACGGGCAATTTAGAGTGACCGATCAACCTAACATGCATGTCTTTGGACTGTGGGAGGAAACC
>JAOVVH010000058.1:22513008-22531024 GCA_028566435.1 Scorpiodoras heckelii | reverse complement strand
ACCCCACCCCCCGTAAAGAAGGGATCCGCCCTGGTGGATGATTCTCCTCCCAACTGCAGTGAAACATTGAGTATGTATGTTGCTTAGTACCAGAAGAACCACACCGTCTGCAAATAACAGAGACTCTCCATACTGGACACTTCTCCAACCTTGGCTATGCGTTGATGTCCTATCCATAAAAAACATAAACAGAAGTGGAGGCAAACTGCAACCTTTTGGAGTCTAACATCTACCAATAGCACCTATCTACAGAGTTTTGACGTTTAACCAAAATGTAGACATAACTTTCACTGCATTCATGTATAGACTAGCTCACATGAACATAGATATGCCATAGATATGCCATACTTCTATACCTCCCACACTAAATATCAAGGCACCAGATCTTTCTCCAACTCCAAAACACATGTAGACTGGATTAGGATGTTCCTACAACCCTTAAAGAGTAAACAACTAGCCCATTGTTCCACTCAACCTAGGTGAAACCCTCCACGTTCTAGTGCACAGATCCTCTCCAAAACCCTGCCATAGACCTTTCCTGGGAAGCTTAAGAGTAAATGATTCCCCTATACCTGTTACACATCCTCTGGCCCCCCTGGGACCACCATTCCAGTTTTCCAGTCCAAACGCACTGCCCCTTATTTCAATGCAGCATTGAAGACGCGTGTTAACCACACAACCTCAGTCCTGTCCGTCAAAGTTTTTGGCTGAATTTTTTCCACCCCTGTAGTCTTGCTGCTATGAAGGTTTCTAACTGCTATGGTAACCACTATAACAGACATAGAGATGGACACCAATATATCAGAAATTTCTTGCAATGCCTTTTGAGAAGAAGGCATGTCCACAGTTTTGTCTCCCCCTGTCATCACAGACATGAGAGCCACACTCAGCCTTCCAGCTACAGCTTCTTGCAGCTGCTGCTATGATTCAGGACTTGAACATGGTCCATTCATGCTCAGTATCCCCACCCTCACTTGGCATAAGGAAGTCCTTGGAGGTGAAAGTAAATTCGTCTCTCATAAAGCCTTTTCCAGACACTCCCAAGCAATACAGAAGGCTCTCAGGAGTTTATCAGGTTCCCTGACTGGTGTTGTGTCAGACCATTTATTTTGCACCCTCATTTTGCAATTTATGGATGAGCCGGACTGAGTTACATACATGAGCTCACCTGATGACACCACTCCTAGGTGTGGGTCCAGGAGTCAGTCCTAGTAACAGTAATATGGGCAAGGGTATTATTGATGGGGGTCTATTTGTCCCATTAGATCTGTTCACCAAGCCTTCACCATGTCAAGGTTTCAATTAATAAAGATAATTTATAACTGCTTATTCCAACTGATGTAAATTGCCATAAAGGGCCCTTTTTATTCATTTTGGATGTCATGCTGACATTATAACATTGAGGTAAAAGACGATGGTTTTTGTTGTTACATTTACATTTACAGCATTTGGCAGACACCCTTATGCAGAGTGACTTACATTTTCTCATTTATACAACTGAACAGTTGATGGTTAAGGGCCTTGCTCAAGGGCCCATCAGTGGCCACATGGTGGCGCTGGGATTTGAACTTGATATTCTGATCAGTAGTCCAATGTCTTAAGCACTACCAGTGCTTAAGAGCTACCAGTGTTTTAATACAGCATTATCACATTATACACTACAATGGCATGACAACAGACTTAGCAGCTCAGTGTATCTGGTACTACTTCATGCCAGTATTTGTGTAATATCAGATGAACAAATCATGGTTGAATGATTTATTAAACTATATTCACACTGTTCAGCACATTCTAAATGTTCGGAAATAGCAAAACCAATGTTTTTTTTGTTTTTTTTTTGCTTTGTTGAACCCCTGCCCTCTGTAGATTGATGAGTCATCCAGACTCCACAATGTGAGTGAAGATAATGCTCTCATCTCTGATCCTACCTGCTCTGTACTTACAGAGTAAATATCACTTTCCGCTGTCCCTGAGTCTCACTAATGCTTTGGCTTGGAGAACAGAGCATGCACAGATGCCATGGTGGTGGATGTTAAGTAATTACATTTAACAACTCACTTCCTTCCACTGGATGTGGTTATTGGAGCTCAATGAAGAAGATTCCCACACTGCAGAGCAGAGTTTAGAGAAAAAGATTAAAGAGAAATAACAATTTCCTTTTTCTTCTTACAGATTGTTTAATACTAGTCTAGAATGATCTTCATTTTTTGGTTGGCTGGAGGTTGCTAGACAATTTGTTTTTTTTATTTTATAGGGCCTTGAGCATATTTTATTCTCAGCTGCTGAAATATGTTGAGAGCTTCACAAAATATCATAATACGTGGTCTCACTGGCAACCACAACATGGCAACGAAAAGAATTGATCCACTTCATCTTTATATTACAGTTCTTACAGAGCATCAGCACCATGCTCTTGTGAACTCATGCAATCCTCATTCATTTAGTGTGTGGAAATAGGGGATGATTGCAGAGTTGGTGAATCCTATTCTTCTGGCAGTGGCGGCTCAACCATTAGGGCTCTGGGTTACTGATCAGAAGGTCAGGGTTCAAGCTCTAGCACCACCAAGCAGCCACTGTTGGGCCCTTGAGCAAGGACCTTGACCCTCTCTGCTCCAGGGGGGCTGTATAATGGGTGACCCTGCGCTCTGACCCCAGCTTCCTAACAAGCTGGGATATCTGAAGAAAAGAATTTCACTCTGCTGTAATGTATATGTAAAAAATAAAGGCTTCTTATTCTTCTTTCCAGTCTTACTTGGTACCCTAGTCTTGCAGAACATTTCAGGAGCTACTGGCAGAAAATGGACCATCTTAACTGCCCCCAGCTCGGTGTTTTCTTGGTCACTATTTTCTGGATCAGTGGGGTAGCCCTACTCACTGTGTTGGCCGGTGGAAAATACTGGCGCCTCACTTCATAAATTCATCACAGTCCCTGTTGCTGTTTTGGATTGAAATGGTTTGGTACAAGGTCAGAGAACTATAAGAATATTGAGCTTATGAGTTCAGAAATACAGCTGCAGAATTTTTTCAGGTAATTCACCATACATTTTCAAGGGTCCGTAATCTATAATCTTTTCCAAGTTGCCGCGAGAAAGTCTTTGAAACACTGTGTATTGTAAGACCTTTAGGCGTCAGCCTGTCTGCATTCAGCTTTCCATTGCACTCCTTACAGAATGTTAACCAAGATAATATATTTGATCATTTTCTCTGGGTTCATTCAGCCTGTGGCCATACAAAGGCACACATCATATGCCATTAATGTGCAGATTTGATTTAATTTGATATCCCTAAAACAATGTTTTATATCAATGCAGGAAAACTTCAGACCAGACAAGTTTACATTTATAGTCTGAAATGCATAGAGAATCCTTAAGTACATGAGGGAGTTTGGGGTATATACACATTTCACATTTATGCACCACACCAAGACTAATGATCCAAACTTTTTTGGATGCTTTTTGCCCAGTTAAATCTGTGATTCTTTTGCAAGCTGATTTATTCCTTCTTCACTGGCACATAAAGTGGGAAGATTTGGTAGCTTGGTGTAACTCAGGCATAACTTATGATGTGCATGCCATATATCCTTACTATTTTTTAAGAGTTGTCTCTTGAACACATTTGAAATAATAATAATAATACCTCACAGTCACAGCAGAAGCCATTTCAGGTTTAGCCCTATTTGTGTTAGTTTGACAAATGTAATAAAATGTCTTCGCTATGAAAAACAACTTACATCTCTGATATTCTGTAGTATTTTCTGAAGGCAGTTTGCTATGCTTTGCTGTTTGGTCCTCAATTTGGGCAAGTTGGGCTGCTTGGCCTTTTGTACCACAGGTGCAGTCTGTGTGCAGTTTATTCAGCTCAGTGGCTCCAGGGAGCCACGACATATTATTCACAGCAGCAGTGGTGCCTGGTGCTAATATGGTCATGCAGACTTTGCCTGCCATGATTATGATGGCCATCGGTGAGACTGTGTTTGATTTCTGTGACAGCTTTTAACATTTTCTAAATGTATTTCCTTCATTTTTTTGTCCACTAGAAGCCCAGTGCCACTGGCCCTTTCAGTGACTCTCTCTATTTCTCTATTTCACTCATATTCCTCATACAATTCTATCCCTGTTCAGAAAATTACCTATTTTCCTAAAATTACAAGCAGCAGACAGAGACCTTGAATCATTCAGCTAATAGTCTGAACTCTCTCCTTGACTGTTATTGTGAAAGAAAAAAAAAAGTTATATGGTTGGATAACTTCTCTTGGGATCACAAAGTGAATTCAGTGCAGTAATTACTTCTGTCACCTTAACAGTTCGCTTACTCTACTGATTCCAGCTCCAAGTGGTTAGCCAATTTCTCTACCCTTTTCAAATCCTTTTCACTCAAAGTAAAGACCATGAAAAATAGCCACAGTGTAGCTGTATCTGATATTTTATACAATCCAAAAGGGCAGTTTCTCTAGAGCTAACATCGATCAGTTCCCTAGTTCTTGAGAGGCCAAAATAGACGATTAAATTCAGACGATTAGATGTACATGTGCTCAAAAACAACAACAGATTGATATTGAGATTATTACTGACCAATCAATGTATATGTTTTCTGGTGATCTGTAGGTGTTCTGACGTGAGATCAGGCAAACATATTTGCCAGTTTTAAGCTCTTAAACTGTCAGGTCCTGACTTACATTCCTCACTCTGGGAGCTGCATAGCTTTCCTATTAGTTTCACTGTAGTTACAGAATAATCCGAGAAATAATTGGAGAAACTGAATAATGAGAATAAGCAGGGTTAAAAATAACATGATGGAGGTTATAAAGGTGTAGCAGAAGTTAAAGAAGAAAGCTTTTATATATGATATATGAATAAGTGCTTAGTGCTAGTTTCTCTGATTACATTTTCTTTTCATTCCATAGAGGTTTTCTGTACAGTCTAAAGTAATGACCTGAAATCTGAGGCTTATTCTGCATAAATCTTTCAATGTATTTTCACAACGTATTTGTCCACAGAGCTGATAATGGCCACGGCTTTGTTTGGAAAGTCTTTGAATTATAGATAAGGTGTGTACATTTTCTCTAGGTTATGTCTGCCTAAAATGTTTTTTTGCGTCAGCATGTGTAGGTGGACGGGGCACACATTCTGAGAAGTGCCTCGCATGTGCATGACACAGCCAGCGTGGGCTGTGACTCATGGCTGAACAATGTAACTCCGAGGAGAAAGCCAGTCGGTATATTTCCAGGTGGAGCAACGCAGCCTACACGTTTTTCCATCAATCATCCAGGGTTATCCCTGACCCCTTGCTATTCCTCACCTCCCCCACAACCCCTCCACTGTGTGGGCTTCCACTGTCACCCTGGAGCCATGTGGAGCTCTGAAAGCACTTCAATGCAACCTACTTATTGGTGGCAGAAAATTACACATTCCAACACAAAGCGCCAGCGCCGAGCTGAGACGCTATACAGTACATACTGTGTCATTAATGAAGACCAGCAGATGGCAAAGGCTGGAAGGAACCCAGAGAGGAGACTAAAAAAGGAACTGGTTCAGGCTAGCAGTCACATTAATAGCACTTTGTTCTCTTGCAATTTCCCTTGGAGCTTTGTTAAAGCTATGATGAGTTAATAAAAAAAAGGATTATCTTGAGTTGAGTGATAAGAAATACTGGATAATATGATCTTCTTGAGCTGTTGTGTCTCACCATGACATTTCTCTTGCAGGAATTCATAGTCAGTGCTGTGTCAGGGGTGTCAGGGGTCAGAACTGCTTAGATATGTCACAAACGTCTTCACACCCATACCTCAAAGATGTGAAATGACACTGGAAATTGTGTAACAGAACTGGCTGTTGCTGTCAAACGTGCATCTTAAACTTGCACATGCAGGTGTTTGCGCACACACAGTATTGAGTTAGCTCCAGGATTGTTGATGTACTTCGTAAAGACGGGTAAAAAAAAAAGATTATGACTATAAAAAATAACTATGTCCTTGTTAATTAGCTTAGTGTTCTCCATATAGAGCTATATTTCTAATATTTCACCTCTATTGTAGAAGAAAAATGTCTTTTTCAACATGGTTCCTGATAAAGCAGTCAGATGAAGTTTTACTCTAAGGTCAGGCATGGAGACTACTTGAGAAATAATATTGATGGTTTTAAATTGTACTTGAGTATTACTGAAATTGAATATGCGTACTCTTACTAAATTTTTTTTTGTTTTTTAAAAAAAACAATCATCCTATCAGGTTCATCTCATAAAAAAACTATCAAGAATTATGACAATTTGTCAGCGGCCTTGACTTTCTCGTGCTGCATAATGTAGATAGTGCTATAGCTATCTGTATATGGATAAGCCACTAGACTGCACTATGAGCCCCTGCTGTCCTGCCTCAGTAAAATGATTCAATATACTAGAGTATATACAATATACAATACAATAGTGGTATATTGTATTGTATATTGTATATACTCTAGTATATTGCCTCCCTTGAAGGCATGAACACAATCTAATTTGAAAAAAAAAAAAACGTGTTCAGGTATGTTTTGTCAAATGTTTTATATAATTTTTTTAATTTTATTTATTCAAAAACAATTCAATATTATCATTTTCAAAATATGGTCCCAATGTTTCTGCCTTTGTTGGTAGCAGTGCTTGAAATCGTCAACTGTGAGGGTGTTCAGAGACTTGGTCGCAGCTTTATAGATGTTCTTTACTGTCCCAAAGTGGTGACAAGCCTTTCAAACATGTTTTAATCTTGGCCTTCTGGTACGAATTCTTTATGCATGATCCCTTGAGAATCAACAAAGACGATGAACATTGACTTGATTTTTGATTTGCACGTGCGAGGTGATGTTGTAATGTTCCATTCAGCACTTTGTCTTTTTCTCTCAGGATCGTTCTTGAACACCCACGATTCATCTCCTGTGGCCACTCTGCTCAGGAAATTGGGCTCTCTTGTTAAATGATCTAACATTTGTTACAAATTCGCTTGTAATGTTCCACTGACGAGGTACTTCAGCAGGATTTCACAAAAACAAACATCTGGGCACTGCGAAGGCAGGAATGCAACTGAGACAGGTCCTACTGTTTATCTGAGATCCCACTTTAACTGATCTTGAATTAGCATCCCTATGCGTAAACCATACGGAGAGTGGGAATTTCATTCTCATTACTTTCCGGACAGACCTTGTTTACATTACATTTATGAATATGTATCAGACTTCTACAGAAGGGGATAGCTTCACATTTCCCGTGAATAATAATTAGGTGTATTTCTTTAATGTATAATAATGAAGTTCTGGTAACTATCTTTTGTTAATCAGGCTCCGGTGACCTTTTGTCTATCTTTTTGATTAGCAACTGATTCTGACAATAAGTGTGACTTCTGCTAATAATGGATGTGCTAATTGTATCTTGGAGACTGCTTGGCTAGGGAGGTTTCTCAGGCCCCTTCCCACACCCATTCTATAATCAACGTCCATCGGTTGATTTTCCCGACTCCAGGTGTTAATGCAACATCAGTGTGTGGACCTTTCATAGGAACAGAGGTTATGATTAGAACACTCTAAGCAAACTTTGCTTTTGTCATCAGGCAGGTTTCTACCAATGTCTCATAATTCTCAAAATAAATAATGGCAGATTGTTTTTTTAAAAAAGCCTCAAGACATGTTGTTTTTGTAGGTCTTAAAAATCTTTTGACCAACAGCCAAAAGGCTACAAAATTGCTGCATTAAATATGCATATAGTTTGTTTACATTAAGAAAATGAAATGATGATAATGTCTGTCAGCCTTAATAATAGTGCGAGACATTGTTACTTTAACCTTCACACCAATTTTTCACAGTTTCAACTATTTTACACCAGCAGCCAATGAGGGGAGCGGACGAATGTTAGTGTGAGACTGTAAACAAAGCAAACAGAGACAGGGAGTTGAAGTATAAAATACAGAACTGTGCAAAAGTTTTTCTGACTTCTGCATTATTGAGTCAGTACAAAAAGATTTTATATTTCCAAGCGTTATTTTTCCAACAAAAAATAAAATGTTACGCAAAAATTTGTTTGTCAGTAACGAAAGCAACACTTTACATACCAGACCACTTTTCAGACAAAAAAACATAATGAAGACTGCTGGGTTTTGCATGCAAAAAAAAGAAGTAAGTGTGACAGTCAAAGTCTCCAAGAGCTGTGGCAGATTCTCCAAGACACTCAGTAAAACATACCAGCTAATTACTGTACTGTACGATGCAGAAGTCTTAGGCTCATGCAGAGACTTGCTGTAAAGCAAAGATGCCTTCAAAAATAAGTGTAGTAAACAGTAATAAAGTAAAGGAAGTCAGTATTTGCTGTGCCTTTTACTTAAACAGTGTTCCCAGGTACAATGTGTGCAGTTTTATAAGGGAATTAGCTTTGAAGTTTTATTGAGTGTCTTGGAGAATCTGCCACAGCTCTTCTGGAGACTTTGACTGTCACACTTACTTCTTTTTTTTTTGCATGTAAAACCCATTATGCTTTTTGTCTGAAAAGTGGTCTGTTATGTAATGTGTTGCTTTCATTACTGACATACAAACATTTTTATGTAACATTTCATTTGTTGTTTGGAAATATAAATATGACATTTGGAAATATAAAATCTTTTTGTTCTGACTCAATAATGCAGAACTAAAAAGTTGTACCTAAAAGCAATAGGGTGCCTAAGACTTTTGCACAGCACTGTATGATTGCACTGTATGATTGTTTTGGCTAGTGTGATGATGAA
The DNA here is from genome assembly GCA_028566435.1 of Scorpiodoras heckelii. NCBI lineage: Eukaryota > Metazoa > Chordata > Actinopteri > Siluriformes > Doradidae > Scorpiodoras > Scorpiodoras heckelii. Next base: position 22,522,287 of record JAOVVH010000058.1, on the reverse strand, counting down.
CACTATCTAGTTGATGCCTTGACAGGCTGAAGAAGAAAGTGCATATATTAAACAAATACAATGAGAACACAGATCTGGAACCAAAAGTGCACATATCAGAAGTGACCAGAGGTTAACATCTTTGTTCTTTATATTGTATTTTTGATAGGTATTTAAAGGTAGCAGGGTCTTTAGTGCCGAGAAGTCTCTGATGCCGATAGACTCGAGTGTACTCAGCGGGACACTATGAAATTATATTGGAGCATCCGAGGCTTTGTTCTTTCACCTAGTAACTGTGACAGTCACATTAATGTGCACAGGAAAAAATAATAATTCTCATAATGCCTGGAAGATGGCAGCTTTTAATTATATCCTCAGAGAAGCCAACCTATACAACATTACAGACTGCATACTAAGATCCTACGTAAATAGTACATCACTACACCATTGGTGTCATTACTGTTTAGGCATGCAACTTTTATGCATTATGTAGTTTGGGACACAGCCATGAGTTCTGTCCAAAAGTATGCACCAGTAGTTGTGTGTGATGGAGAAAAACACAGCACAAGCCACAGTACAAAACATTATTCAGCAAGTGTCTAAGCAATGAAGCTGTTCATTTGAACTCTAGCATTTAAAATCAAGGATTAGGAACAGATTGTTTTAATTTTTGGTTTCTTCTGAACAGAAACTATCTTTTTGTTCCTGCTCCAGTGTTCCACACCCCACTTTTTAGTTGGAAACCAGTTGGACTGAAATAAAAGAGCTAGCACCTCCTCGAGTGAAGTGGGGTAGTCTCAAAGCACTTTTTTGCGCACTTACAAAATATTACACCTTGCATCACTACGACATTCTTTAGATTCTCACAACAAATTTTGTGAAAATTCATCCATAGGGTGCTGCAGCTGACACACTTCAGCATCTTAAAAACAGTTTAAGCAACAATTTAGAAATTTGGTATGCATATTTCACTTCATTCCTGCTCTTTCTGTCACTTTATGCGACAATCGTATTATGCACCCTTGTGTAGTACCTCTGGCTGTTATACTATAGTATCAGTTATATATCGGTTAGTTTGGTCTCTCCAGCTAGTTGCATTTGTGTGTATTATTTTGACCATGATGTTCCCACTGTACAATGAAATTCAGTTCAATTCAATTTTAATTCAAAAGTTTTTTTTAACAATGGACAATGTCCCAAAGGAGCTTGACATAAAAAATCCAGACAAAACATTTAACTTTATCCCTAAATTATGCCCCTAATGAGCAAGCCAAGGGCAACTGTGGCAAGGAAAAACTCCCTGAGATGTTAAAAGGAAGAAACCTTGAGAGGAACTAAAATTTTGCATGGACAGAAGTATTCAGACCCTTGGCTATGACACTTGAAATTTAGCTCCGGGGGCCTCCCATTTCTCTTGATAATCTATGAGATGTTTCTACACCTTGATTGGAGTCCACCTCTGGTCAGTTCAGTTGATTGGACATGATTTGGAAAGACACACCCCTGTCTACATAAGGTCTAACGGCTGACAATGCATATCAGAGTAAAAACCAAGCCATGAGGAGGAAAGAACTGCATGTAGAGCTCAGAGACAGGACTGTGTGGAGGCACAGATCTGGAGAAGGCTACAAAAAAATCTGCTGCTCTGAAAGTTCCCAACTACACAGTGGCCTCCACAATTCTTAAATGGAAGGAGTTTGGATCAAACCAGACTCTTCATAGAGCTGGCTGCCCCACCAAACTTAGTAAACATCGGAGAAGGGCCTTGGTAAGAGAGGTGGCCAAGAACCCTATGGTCACTCTGGCTGAGCTCCAAAGATCTTCTGTGCAGAAGGGTGAAACTTCCAGAAGGTCAATCATCACTGCAGCACTCCACTAATCTGAGCTTTATGGCAAAGTAGCCAAAAGACACATGAAAGTCCACCTGGAGTTTGCAAGAAAACACCTAAAGGATTCTCAATCTGTGAGAAACAAGATTCTCTGGTCTGATGAAACCAAGATAACTTTTTGGCCTCAATTCTAACTGTCATGTCTGGAGGAAACCAGGCAGTTCATCACCTGTATAATACCATCCTTACAGTAAAGCATGGTGGTGGCTGCATCATGCTGTGGGAATGTTTTTCAGCTGCTGGGACAGGGAGACTAGTCAGGGTTGAGGGAAAGTTGAATGGAGCTAAGTACAGAGATATTCTTAATGAAAACCTGATCCAGAGTGCTCGAGACCTCAGACTGGACCGAAGGTTCACCTTCCAACACGACAATGACCCTAAGCACACAGCCAAGACAACACAGGAGTGGCTCGGGGACAAATCTGTGAATGTCCTTGAGTGGCCCAGCCAGAGCCCTGGCTTGAACCCAATCGAACATCTCTGGAGAGACCTGATAGTGGCTGTAAACTGATGGTCCCCATCCAACCTGACAGAGCTTGAGAGGATCAGAGAAGAATAGCAGAAAATCCCCAAATCCAAGTGTGCAAACCTTGTGGCATCAAACCAAGAAGACTGGAGGCTGTAATCAATGCCAAAGGTGTTTCAGCTATAAGTACTGAGTAAAGGGTCTGAATACTTAAGTCAGTGCAATATTGTCATCTTTTCTTTTCAATAAATTTGCAAAAATCTCTAACATTCTGTTTTCACTTTGTCATTATGGGGTCTTGAGAGCAGAATGATGGGGGAGGGAACTTAAATTTTTTACATTTTAGAACAAGGCCACAACATAACAAAATGTGAAAAAAAATTGAAAGGGTCTGAAAACTTTCCGAATGCATTGTACATTTGCCATACTGCCAACGTAGACGGCAAACAAATGAGCACAGTTTATAAAGTTAATAGAGATTTTCTTTTCTCCGTAAGCCACTCAGAAGTTGTCTAGAAGCTGACAAGATAGTCAGAGTACCTGTATTGCCTCTGTATTGCATGCATTGGACTCTGTAGTGTCTCTTTGCTGACATTCAGTTCAAAACACAGCTCTGATTGTTAGAGTCGAGTTAACCGCATCTATCCTGTGAGTTCATGATTACACATTCCTGGACCTGACCCTCTAAAGCATTCCTTTAAAACACATCCACTTGACAAAATATATCGTTTTTGTGTGTGATTTGCCCAGGGGGTGTAAACACACCAGTGTAATTATATAACACATGACAATCTACTGTTACTATGGATACCATAGCCTCAACTCACTTCATTTGCGCTGGCAGAAAGGTACATAATTTAAGATGTTTCCACACAAAAACTGATCTCTCTGGTGTCAGTAGAGTGTTTCAGCAATGTGGGTTTTGTCTCTGCACTCGCATAACAACAGTATCTGTGCACCCATCCTTTTCATCGAAAGGACCTTAAGGAGAGGGAGTCTGGCACTGAATACAAATTAATGAAGAAGATGCAGTACCCATGTCCATTAACTACACTGTTGCTCCTTTCTGATGTACTATGGAATGAAGAATGCAGGATAAAGTGCTTCCAGAGAAAAATATGCATGGCATGACATTTTTCTATAACCTTATTCAGTACATTTTCTCTTCCAAGATCACGCAAGGCAGTTTAGGAGTTAAGTCTTCACGGAAACCTGCATGTTTGGCACCGGCAGGGCAGTGATTTCCTTTCATGGCTTTTGAAAGCATCCTGACTAGCTGTAAGCACTGAGCACACAGAAGCAATGCTGCAGCATAATAATAAATCTCTGGGCTTATTGTGTTGGCGGCCAGAGGGCGTTTCATTATTGTTCTAGGTGACAAAAGATGAACTCCTGGAGTATTAGAGCAACAGCACCAAATTTGACAGGGTCTAAGGGGGCAGTGGACAAACAGACCCACGATGAAAGCTTGACAGGTACGAGTCCCCTAGCCGCCCTCAAGATCAGGTCACTACAGTGATAAATGACCCTGTGTCTGTGTTTGTTAGATGGAAGAACAATGTGCTGTCTGACATGAAATAGGAAATGAAAGCAGGCTGGAGTTGTGGGTAATGATGATTCACTGCATGGACTTTCAAAGTCAAGTACGCAGAAGAGCCACATGATCTCTAAATAGCATGACTAGAGCATTGTTGGAGTTAAGCAAATGTACACAATTATACTTACACTAAATGTTTCCAGAACATGTTTGATGTCTGAATTTGCTTTCTTTTTTTTTTTTCTTCCAGTTTTATACTGGAGCTATGAATACAAAGGGATTGGCCATATTTACACATTTAATTTTACAATAGGGAGGCACAGTGAACAGGCTTCGGGTTTAATCCTGAGCTCACGTCCACATGGGTTGCCTCCAGGTTTCCCAGTTTCATCCCACCTCTCTAAAATGTTAGTAGGTGGACTGTCCATGCTAAATTGCGTCTGGGTGTCAATGAGTGTGTCTGTGTCTGTGTCTGCATGGTACCCTGTGATAGCATGTCGCCCTATTCTGGGTGTTTTACCATTACAGCTATGCCTTGAAAGTTTGGTTCATTTTTTTTATTTGATGCCAATAAGTCATACAGGCCATATTCAGAGTTTGTGACTGATGTTCAGGAAATATTTCTGGGTGGTCCATTCAAAATTGCCTGCAGTTCATACCTTCGAGGTTATTTGACTTTTTTGAGTAGGTATCTAAGATCTTAGATGGGATTTATCCAAATAAAACAGTCAGAAAACAAATGCACCCTGATAAAGTAGATGTCAGAAGTTGGCAAGCTTTAAATTAAACATTTAATAGGAGTCTAGTATATTTGTCCTCTATTGTTGTAAATAAGAAGAGAATCAGGGAAGCAGCATTTTGTTTAAATGCACCAAAAAATGGACAATCTTATCATTTGAGATCAGACATGCAACATCCGTAGAAAATTTTAAAAAGCAGATGAAGACATATTTTTATAAACTCTGTTATAAATTCCTATGATTTTCTGATTTTTACTTACTTTGATTAAGTAATCACATTTTATGCTACTTACTGTATATTAATTGTCAAATTATTTTAGTATTTTGTATGTTTATTTATTTGACCTGACTTTTGATTTTAATTTTACAGTTTTATATTATTATAAACTCTTTTTTGATTTCTCAGATTTTACTTTTATTGCTAATATGATCATATTTTATTTTTGCTTCTATCATTTATTATATTGTTTGTTACTTTATAACCATAACCTTTTCCATTATTCATTTTATGGCTTCTTGAAATTGTGTTTATATTGACAGTTTTTAAATGCATTTTTTTCTTCTCTTTTCTTTTTAAAAGCACTATGTAAAGCACTCTGAGTGGCATTTATGTATAAAAGGTGCTACATAAAAATGTATTATTATTATTATTATTATTGTTATTATTGTTGTTGTTGTTGTTGTTGTTGTTGTTGTTGTTGTTGTTGTTTCAAGAATAGTACTAGCCATAATTAAAATGTTAATCTGCAAATTTGCTTTAACTTATCAGTGTGCCCTCCACCCTTATTTTTCTGTAACATACAAAGTAGCACTTGATCCCACACATCCTATTTACTGTTGTATTCAGGGCCGGTGTCCCCATGGTCAAAATAACACCCTGTGAGTACCTCTAGGGAGCCACTAAGGTAGATAAAACATGATAAGGTGCCCTCTAGGCTTCCATTACATTGTAGAAAACATGACACCATGCCCTAATGGCTGCCCTTTGAATGGGAAAACGTGAGGAAATGCCCTATAGGGTGTGGCTATGTGCAAGAAAGATAATGTGAAGATCATGTGCCATGGAACATGATCAAGCACCATGATGGGTGCCCTTGCAGTGGAGAAATCAAGAGGCAGTGTCTTATAGGCTTCCTATAGGAGGGCGTGTACTCTAGGCACTCCTATGGGTGAGAAAATGTGTCCTCTAGGGCACCACAATAATAGAAAAAACATGAGTGAATGCCCTCCAGGTTGACCTTCTCGAGCCCACCCCCATTCCCAGCCATTTTCACACAGCTCCAACACATCTACAGGGCTCATTAGTGTTGCTGGGTCAGGGTTTTTCAAGACCCACACCAACCTGACCCATTATGAGAACCAACATACAAACCGCCGACTTTACAAAGTTTCTGTAATTTATTTATAATTTAGTTGGAATGCTGCTTTGTCCCTTTTTGACAAACTCCACCCAAACTCGGGATATTTTTCTAGCAAGCTTCCCCGAACCCACCCGACCCTTCACTGAAACATGCAAACTCTGGCAGATCTCCACCCTGCCATAGTATCTCATGTGCAACTGTCCGAATAGCGTGCAAGTCCATAGTTACGTCTGAGGTCTAAGCTATTCCTTTATTAACTCCACACTGCATGTACGTAGGTCCACTCTCAGTACAGCCCACTGTATCCTAAAGCACCTCTTCAAGTCTGTATGACATTACTGAAGAAATGGATGTGGTTTGAGGCAGTTATTTACTTCCCATACTTGTTAGCCACATTAGCGTCATAGCTGCAGTGCAAAGCGAAAGAAACAGATGCCAGACGCCAAACATGCTTTGTTTTGGCTGACCTGCTACTAGTGGAAAATGGTTTCAAAATTGTGTTTTTGCCAAACTGAGAAAACCTAAAATTCACTCAAACCATTCAGAGTCATGCTCCAGTTTGACTGATATTGGATCACAGTGTTCTGATTTATGACCTTCGTCCATTGTAACCATTATATTTTCATTGCTCTGTTGAGTGACTGGTAAGGAGACTGGCAAAGGCTGGAGGTGTATTGAAAATGAGAAAGAGTGCAAGAAAGTAAGTCTGGAAGACTTTCTGAAATAGTGTTCTGAAAACCAACACCCCTGTCTCAACCATCCTGCTAACACACCAGGAGACAGAGGAGGCATGCCTATGCTGTCCTCTTTTATCTGAGATGAAGATGTCTGTGTGTCTCTTTATTACTAGTGGCTAAGTGGCAGTATGATGGTGGCAGGTCTGCATGGCCGGCTGCACGTGGCAATACAGGTCCCAATTAAGATCACTTTCCTAGATGTGAGCTGACACTTCAGGACTTGCAAGATTAATGAACTTTTCTTTGCCTGTCTCCGAGTTTTCCTCTGCATAGCAAAAACTGAATAAGATGAAACCAGGCAAAGATAATGGAGTAACATTATCTTATCTCATTACACGTGAAGGGTTCTTTTCAGTGTTCTATGTGTTAGTTGCTCATTGTGAACACAACATCACATAGGTTTAGAAGTCTTCACTTCCCCTGTTTTGACTTCATTAATCTGTGTACAAATGTGCCAGAGTCTCCGGATAGCACCAGTGTCTCAGGAGATGCTCTTCTGTAAGCCTTAGAGAAATTGCTCTTTTTGTGATAATACGTGGTGAGTTCTGAACCTGTCCGTATTTCAAAAGTTGCATATTTCATCTTGGTTTTGCCCAAGCTGGGTTATTCTGCAGTATAAAGTAATAACAAATGGTCATTGTTTGTTTCAAATATTATACAGACACTTCACGGTATCTACATAAATACAGCTTGCACTAAGCAGCACAGTTGCTATAGCGATCATTATAACTGTGTCTTCTTTTTCACATGTTTTGATAATCCATCACCCAAATAACATCTGTTAGACTTCACCATTCAGCATGTCTTCTTCATTAAACTTACTATACAACATCCAAAGACGCTTGTTACTTCTGTGACTCTTTAATCCATGAGCTGCTTCTTTCTCTTCTCAGACACTTGTTAGCTCTTGGAAGTTGTGGCCTGTTTGAATCCTGTTAGGACTTTCTCTGCTAATTGGCACCCTTATATAAGAGAAACCTGTGGGAGACATGACTGATGCAATCACATCTGTGCAGTGAGCACAAACAGAGGAGCTGGCCACCAGCAGTTTACCGAAATATCCGGCAGTGGTAGTGGGAGTCTCGGAGGGGCTGTCAGCTAAGCTGACACAAACACCTCATGTACAACATGGATAGCAAATAAAAAGGCCTAAGGAACTCAATATCCTACATCAAACTCAAATGCTGAATAACCAAAGAAATGCGGGACTGAATCGGCCCTGTGAGGGGACTGCAAAGCTGTAAGTTTCAAGTAGTAGGGACATAACACTAAGACATTTGAACATGGCCTGAACACTAGTCTGTCTCTTTTTGGGTTTATGGCGGTGTAAAGTGTTTATGGCATTTGGCAGACACCCTTATCCAGAACAACTGGATTTATTTCATTTACACAACTGGGCAGTTGCAGGCGAAGGGCCTTGCTCAAGGGCCAAGCAGTGGTGGGACTTGAACTCAAAGCCTTCTGGTCAGTAGTCCAACATCTTAACCACAAAGCTACATTGCACCTATAGTTAAAAAAAAGTACACCTACATACTATTTAAGCAGATATATAAGTCAGTCTATATGAAAGCTCAAGCAATAAGAGTTCTGTGGAGTAATATCCTATTTTTCTTCCTTTTAATGGCTTGCTCCCACTCTTGGGATCACCGTGTCTTGATCTGGCGCAGGTTTTTATGCCAGATGCCCTTCCTGATTCAACCCTCCCATTGGTCAGGCTTGGGGCCGGCGCTGTGTGTGCATTGCACCCCTCGATGGCTAGGTTGGGCAGTGTGTTGTTGACCTTGCTCAGGGGTCCAATGGTGGCAGCCCTGATGTCGGGGCTTGAGCCCCTGACCTTCTAATCGACAACCCGGAGTCCTAACCTACTGAGCTGCCACTGCCCCTAGATTAATATCCTTTCAAAGAAAAAAAAGGAGGAGCATAACAGCCATTTGGTGCAAATCAATGTAATGTATTGGGACACGCAGGTTTCGCAGACTAGAAACAATAATCTGAATATTTCAGTTTTAGGTTGCAAATAACCCACTCTCGGTAATATTACATATGTCTAACCTACATGGATCCTGGCACCAGAACAGGAAATAACCTCATGTCTGACACATCAACTGACACAAAGTTTTTCTCCAGTTTCAGCAATATGAAAGAAAGCTATCTATTTCACAGTGTGAAACAAGTACGATCATATAATTACTTTTTCCTGGAACATTACCTCTTAATGTCCTAGGAGCTGTCCCAGGACCATAGTTACATTCCTGACACTTGTAACAGTACATCATTATTTACACTGATCATAATGTGATATTCATTACATAGTATACACTGATCAGGCATAACATTATGACCACCTCCTTTTCTCTACACTCATTGTCCATTTTCTCAGTTTCTCGCTTTGTAGTTCTACAATTACAGACTGTAATCCATCTGTTTCTCTACACACTTTGTTAGTCCCCTTTACTCTGCTGTCCAGTGGTCAGGACCCCCACAGGACCAGCTCAGATCAGGTACTATTTGGGTGGTGGATCATTCTCAGCACTGCAGTGACACTGATGTGGTGCTGGTGTGTTAGTGTG
>JAOVVH010000058.1:22457416-22470100 GCA_028566435.1 Scorpiodoras heckelii | reverse complement strand
CACACTCATACACTAGGGGCACTTTAGAGACACCAGTTAACCTAATATGCATGTCTTTGGACTGTGGGAGGAAACCGTAGTACCCGGAGTAAACCCACGCAGACACTGGGAGTACATGCAGACTCCACAGAGAAAGGACCCAGATCGCTCCAGCCGGGGACTGAACCCAGGACCTTCTCGCTGTGAGGCGACAGCGCTACACACCGCGCCACCGTGCCGCCCCAAGACAATAACAACACAACAAATGTGTTGGAAACATTCTCTCGTCAAGGGCGTAGTCTCTTCTAGGCTGGCCCCGCCCCATCCACTGAATGGCTCACTCAGTGCTCTGATAAGAATGAAAATGGAGTAAATTGTATACTACAGCCTTCACACTGACCAGCTCTCAACCCTGTAGAACACCAGTGGAAGATGTAGGAGGTGACATTATTAAGATGGCACTCACTACCACCATCATCACAACACTAATTGAGCGAATACTTTTTGGGAGTCCACCTTTCCAGTACAGTTCCAGAGCATTGAAGTTATTGTGGCTCATAGTCCCTCAACACCTTACTAAGACACTAAGAAGGTGAAAATCAGTATGTGAGAAGGTTTATACATGCTTGATTGCTGTAAAAAAAAAAAGTTGCTCTGTTCACATTGAGGGTCAAACATTATGGGTGAGTATCTCAAATCAGAGTGTCAGATAGAACCTTGTTTCACCAAGGTCTTGCAGGAGACTTTAGAACAGCAAGAGTAAATTGTCTACAATATATAAAACGTATAATTTATATATGAATGCAACATGCATAAAATACTACCTGTTTATAAATATACACTGGAGTGCCAGAAAAACTGGTATTCTCAGTAGGTCCCCCGTGGGATCTTGGAGGAAACGTTGCACCGTCCTCACGCTGTTGTTTGTTGAGGACCCAGCATTGAATTCCGATGTTACTTGAGGCAGTGTTACACGTCTGAGACGTGAAACGATTCTTGCAAGGTTTTGCTGGACCTCTTGACCCATCTCACGAGCTCCATCTATTAAACCACGTTGAAAATTGTGATAACTTGTCATTCTCACGGAGGAAACAGATCTAGAAGCTTCTATAGACGTCTATCGCTTTATATAAGCACTGGCGGAGGCAACCAATGACGTGCATAAGTGGTGCTGCTATGAATTTTACATAGGCTCTTGTACCAGTTTTTCTGGTACTTCAGTGTACGCATGTTGTATACACAAATGTTTGACAAATTCAAAGCCTTCATAGTGCACAGCAACTTGAAGTCACACTAAACAGTAAAATAAGGTTTTAAAAATACTGGATAGTAATGTAGCATAAGCAAAAAAAAAACCTAACCCAGTGTGGTAAACAAACCTTAAACAATAAAGCATGCATACGATACTACAAACGTACAAGAGCATTTTCTAAATCTGTGATCAACTAACTTTCAGCATTCAGCCAGCTGTTAGGATTTCAAATGCTGTAATGCTGCTTCAGCTCTTCTCTTCACCTGTCTGACCTAGCCAGGTATTTTTTGCTTTTGTTTCAGGGGCAGAGGGCACTTATCTGTGGCCCGATAGCACACCAGGCCTCTCGGTGTTCATCTTCCTGCTCGAGATAAGAGCAGAGGCCTACGCAATCTCCGTGCTTATCTGTTTAAAGCCGTGCAGTGCAGGGCAGAGGCCCGTTTCAGCCCTGCAGCCTTACATCAATCAGCCTGACGGTGGAGACGAAAATAGCTCAGCATACACAAGCACTGAAGAATTCTTCAGAGACGTTGATCAGCTTGACAGTAATAACACACGTGTTCTCTGTGGATTGTTATTATAAGTGCCGTGATTAAATAATTAGCTATGGCAGGTAGGTTTAAAGCAGATAACATTTTAATGCTATGTGATGGCACTCAGGAGAGAGGAAAAAAAAAGAAAAAGAAGAAGCTAAACAAAGCAGGGGAACGTGGTGGAATAGTGAAAGGGCTTTGGTGTTGTCCCACTGTCACAGAGCCATTTCCTGCTGTAGCGTAGATGACAGCACAGCTGGCACAATGCAGACTTTATTACCGCTGCACGCCTGTGCTAACTCCACAAGTCTTTCTCTCCGTCTCGCCGTATGTCTAATGCTTTATCTGTTCAGCTCATTTATATCCGTGTAACTTGAGTATGCCGTGAGTCTTAATTCCAGATGTTTTACATCTTCTCAGGATGGACGGAAGTGCTACAGTTTCAGAATCTGTATGTATCTGAATTGGTGGTGTTCGTCCTGATTGCTGGAAACTCGACAGATGACTTGGTACACATTTCTTGGATGATTTATTTGCCTGACTACTTTTCGAAAGAATCCTTCCCTTCTTCAGTAGAGCGACATGTCTAGACAGTGCTTATCACCTGTTTGGGAAGTTTCTGTGTCATAATCTGAAACCTGTGTGGCCTGGATATGTCCAAGGACCTTTGCAAAGTTTGTAAGTGTTGGGAATTGTATACCGTATCTGTTACATTTGTTTTAGCTCAGTGCCTGATTTCTGAGGCACACTTAGACATGTTTATAGAAATCTTTTTCGTTTTTCATTTCCGTTTTTTTTTTTTTTTGAAGAAGTCATTTCTGTTTGATGTCATTTTGCATTTCATTAGCGCATGACCCTGAAGATAGAAGCAGCATGTTTAAAGTGAGCAGCATAAACTGCTTTATCAGTTATTGACCTGCTCGAGGAAGTTTGTCATTTCCCTGCATGGCTTAGTTTGATAATATGCCGTCTGCTTTCTGGCACTTATTCAGATGAGATCAGTACCTCAGATTAACCAGCCGGGTTAAAAATTAGAGTTCATGAGTGTCAGTGTGTAATGGTGTAACTAAGTCTGTGAATAAGCGTAGGTGGTTGGAACCAGCTTGGCCTTTTATGTGTGCGTGTGTTGTGTTCATGCACTCAAACGACGGTATCATGACTGCATCTTATCCTCCTCCGTGCTTCGTAAGCCCTGAGGCATTCGCTCGGTCTCTCTGTCTTTCTCGCTTTCTGTTTTGGAGAACAGCTGTGGTCCGTATGGCGGAGTGACACCCCCGCTTTTCCTCCTCCTCTAAGCATGTTTTTATTCTGGTCTGACAGATTCATTGGGCTTTCTGGTCCCCAGGAGGCCCCTTAGTAGAGGACTGCTGTTGTCTTTACCCAGGGAGCTTTCTGTCTCTGTGGCATTGCTGGCCTTTCTGCAAATTCCTGCCTCTCGCTGCTCCAAAGCCTGATGTTTTTGTGAGCCCAGTGGGTACACGGGGGCTGTGACTTGGCCTGGCTGCTAATGTGACCTTTACGGCAATTCGTGTGTTTAACTTGAAGACTTTTTTCCATCTCATTTCCAGAGGGGTTTGATGTTTCGTACTGATCTGGTGGTCTGTAAACAAACATCCATTACGAACTTGTGCACTTTAGGATATTTCAACATAGAAAGCATGCCTTTCTAATGTTCTGTGACTTTTTAGGTTTTGGTAAAAGTGAGTCAATGCTGTTGGACAGCTGGCGAAATCAAACCTGGCTCTTTTGATGCATTGTGCTGGCTTCCCTTCCTACTCACGCTAAACACGGTTACCTTGTACCGTGCTCGAGCGCGACTGAATCTCCTTCCCCACTCCCCTGCGGTGCGCTTGGGTAGCACAATGGACTTGGCTGTACAGGTACTTACTTTGTTGCTTTGTTGGAGTCGTTTTGTGAAGGCTGACCCAAAAGCCCTCTCGTATGCCTAAGTTTATCGGTTACGCAACCCAGCGATTTTCGGCTACTCATGCTGCAGATATAAAAAGATTCTGGTTAGTGATCCATCTTTGCGTACTGTCCCCGAGTCCAACTGAAACATGCCTGGGCATGGTAAAGAATGATCACACTAGCCAAACACTCCAGACTTTGGGGATCGGGCATGATACGGATTGTCTACTGCGAGTACCCGCTTAGAAAGAAGAGTCACTGCACAGTTGTATTGTTCTGATGGGAGTGGTCTCGACCAGGATGGCCCTGTCCCCATCTACAGGGCATGAGAGCTCATTGAATGATATTGAACAGGTATTCCTTTTGAGAGCAGTGGTGTTCAATTCTCCAGTACAGACGAAACTGAAAACTGTTCCAGTGGCTTATGGTGACCCAAAACCTCACTAAGATACTTTCTTTCCTTTTCCACCCGTGTGTATGTGAGAACGGTTTACCCCAAAATATTGGTTAAAAGTCAGTATTACAGTTTAAAAGTAGAATCTGGGAGCCATTTATTTTTGCTGGCATGGTTTGGCTCCACGTGTCCCTTTAGACAGAAGGGTCACTACAAATCTTTCAGGATAACCCCCCCTTCTGCTCCCAAGCTTTGCCCTGAGTGAGGGTCACAACTTTATGGTTCAGTATCCTAAAGTCTGACGTCCACCCAGAATAAAAACACTGCAACATGCTGTATTAAATCGGAGAAGAAGTGCTCAGAAATCTTCTGTGCGGAAATGATTCCTGCGGAGTCACTTTTCCACTTGCGTTAAGGTGCACGGTTGTCCTTAAAGTTGTCCTTCTACTGTTAGTGATCTGAGATTTGCCTGGCAGTACCAAGTGTGAGTGTGTTAACAAGCCTGAAGCTGCTAAGCTCCTCATTGTGCCGGAGAGGTGCACGACAGGACCATATTGTAATACGAAAAGCCCTTCTCCGGATATCCTAATATGGTCTGTCTGCATTATTATTCTTTTTGCTTCTAAACCATTCCAGCTTGCAGAGCCACAGTGGCAGCCTGCCCGTGCGGTACTCATTGGGATTTGACGCACGGCGACACTGTTGTCTGTGGGTTTGTTGTCCACTGAGTGATGGCACCAGCCTGTTCAGGTCTTGAAGTGAAGATGGAGGTGGAGATTTAGGCATCATAACGCTGCCTTTTCTAGGTCAGCAAGTGGCTCGGTGATTTGGATGATTTCTGCTTCACTATCTCAGATTAGCATAACTGTGGGAGGATTTTCTCCCTGTAGGAAAACAGTTCATAAAACAATCAACTGACCATCAGCATACCTGAGATATAATCATAATAAGGATTGTTGTCTGCTTCCCAAAAACCGAACCTCTACCAGGATTTCTTATGTGTTAGGTTTCTGATGCACTTAACAGCTAACTTCTGGTGTAAGACATTCAGATTTAGGAGGCTGGTAAAAGTATCACATGGTTATTTTTTTCCCTAGATCATTTGCTTTGGCCTGAGGTTTAGTGTGTTCCTAGTTTCTGAAGCTTTCCCAGCCATCCTGACCCATAACACTTCAGAAAGGAAGTACTTTGACCACACACTCGGTCCTGTGGCCTAATCAGAGCCAAACAGAGAAACCACTAGCACGTTTTCTGAAGTTTCTACTGCAGGCATGGAGAACAAGTCAGGAGCACTGTCAGGAGCAATGATGGTGACACAGTGACCTCAAAGCATGATTTGAGGCCTAGAAAAAGAGAGTCATTTATGTGGTTTTTGGTTAAAGGAAGAAGAAAGAACGAAAATATGAAGTTTGACAAGACTGAGCGAGCAGCCATCTGCAGAGTGATTTGTCATCCTCCTACACCAGCTTTTCCCCTCTGATAGCAGTGCAGGCCGCTAGCGTGGGCCGCCCCGCCTCGATAGGAAATGGGAGTTACAGCTGGGAAAATATTTGCATTCACACTTTGTTGCGGATGGGTTTAGCTGTCCGAGAATCAGAGCTGATGAGTGCAACTGGGCAAGATGGTACGTGTTCGGCAGACGAGATAAGTAGTGCGACCAGTAATATAGTAACCAGTAATATATCCTGGCATTAAACAGATCTCTGTGCTAGTCTCAGTGTTGTGGACATTTGTGTTTGATTTTACGTGTCTGATACAAGAGCAATACAGTTAATTCATTAACGTTAAAGCATATTATTGGCCATAGGAAATATCTGAAGTTATGTATAGGTCTAGGAATCTTTAGGCCCCCTACAATTAAATGGGATTTCGATTCAGAGTGGCATGATGAACTCCTGAGGCATCTTTTTGTATCTATATTCCATGCATGATGGATTGTTTCATTTTAATGGTGTGACCTCTAGTTTTGTGTCCTTGTAGAGTGCTCTGTGACTGAAATGATGATGAGGCATTATGCTGTGCCTCTTTGCCCTTTTTAAATTATGTGGAAGCTTTGCCAATTTCTTCAGCGTTCAGTGGAGTAAGAACAGCAGAAGGCTATTTATTCCTCCAAATCTGGATTGAAATGTGGGTTTTGATTTCACAGTTGTTGTATTCCTGAAATACTTTGTTTGCATCTACGAAGAATCATTTAAAGAGAGAATCAAGATGCATCTAAGAACAGATATTTTTTTTTCTCCCTCACCCTGGGTTACTAGCGTGAGAGCAATGGGTCAGTGATCAAGGCTTTGGGCTACTGGCTGAAAATCATGAGTTTAAACCCTAGAAACTCAAAGCCTTCCTCTGTTGGATCGTTAAGCTAAACCCGTAACCTTTAACTGCTTAGTTATAGCCTGTCTCAGATGTAGGTCACATCAGCCAAGTCTGAACCCATCAACAGGTCCTGGAAGTCCAAACATAACTCTGTTAAACTGTTCAAGAGTCAGCGTGTCTAGATTCAGTTATGCCCAGACGTATTTGTTGGTACGCCTAACAAAAGACTTGTGTTTTAACATGCATGTTCAGAGGGGTGTTTATACCAATATGATTGTTGCACCTAATATCACGTAATAATGTGCCGAGGGCATTTAACGTAGCCGCAGTGTTTCTCTGGACCGTGAAATGTGTTCGATTCTACAATAATGACTTAACTTTTGTGAGAGTAGCTTCAAACTGGTCAACGTGGCTGTGATCTCAGGGCCCTGATGCTTCATTGGGCAGTCTTAATGACTGCAAGATCTACCCCCACTGTCTCAGATGTGACAATATTCATGAACTTTCCTGTCAGAATTGATTGTAAGCATGCTTAGTTGTCACGTTTCAACCCAACAGGTCTCATTAGGTGCTGATGGCTTGACCGCCTTGTGAGCTCTTTGGGGGCTTGAACACTCATTTTTTTGTGCATTTTTCCGTTTTTATTGACCAAAAAACTTTCTGCAAGGCTTAGTTTAAAGGTACACTAAAGGCATTATTATATTTAGGAAGAGTTAATGCGTGACAGACCAAATCAGTTGCATGGATATTTGCACAAGAGCTATTTATGTGGCCCTTGTTTATGTTCTCCAGGCATAAATCAGTTGTCAGAAACATTACAGATCTCAAGGTAGCACTTGCCTTACATTTTATAAAGATGTTTCTTGCATTGAACGAGCTTGCTATAACAGAAGTGCCAATGTCTATTAGTGCTCACTGAATTCCCAGCCAAAATCAGAACTCACCTTTTACCCAAACACTTGCACATTATTGTGCATTGCTTATATTTGCTGGATCCGACTCCCTGCTGCACAGTCTGGTTTACTTTTAATGCCCAGAATCCCCTCTTCGCCTTCCTGTAATAAGAAAAGATTGAAATGGGAGAAAATCTTGTATTTCTCCACTTGTTGACAGAGCTTTTTACCCCCAGAAGCTTTGCAGCCCTAGTTACATCAATCTAATAAAATAATGCTGTAATGAGAAACTGATGAGAACAGGAGCAGTGTGCAGTCTCCTTGCAGATTATATTGTTTCTAGTGCATCTGCACCAAGCACTCATCCTTTCCGAGGAAATCCAGCCATGGACACGGGCTGTCCATGAGGTCGAAAGAAATTCAAGCTGCTCTGATTTCTTTGTGCTTTGTTGAGAGATTACAGAATCAAGCAGAAAATCACCGACCAGTGTTTAAGGTAAAATCTCAGAATCGTAAGAAAGGCAGTATCTTTTGGGAGAATGGTGTTTCATGCCTCCGTTAGTATCCCACTGTCTTGTAGAATCGGTGTTTAAAAGATAGATGGCGTTTACACTGATCAGCTATAACATTACATCCACTGACAGGTGAAGTGAATAACACTGATTGATTATCTCACTACAGTGACATCTGTCAAGGGGTGGGATATATTAGGCAGTGAATAATAATGAGCACACAAAATTGATGTGTTGAAAGCCAGAAAAATGGGCAAGTGAAAGGAACTGAGCAACTAACCATGCAGTGATTAAGACATACCAAAACTGGTCCAAGAAAGCGCAACAGGTGGACTGATGTGCATGGGGATTGAAGGCTAGCCTGTCTGGTCTGATCCCACAGAAGAGCTACTGTAGCAGAAATTGCTGAAAAATTTCATGCTGGTTTTGATAGAAAGGTGGTATGACACATGGCATCACAGTTGGCTGCTTAGCTTCAGACCAGTCAGAGTGCCCACGGTGAACCCTGTACACCACTGAAAACACCTACAATAAGCACGTGAGCATCAGAACTGGACCATGGATCGATGGAAGAAGTGGTCTTTTCTGATGAATCACGTTTTCTTTTACATCATGTCGATGGTCAGGTGCTTGTTTATTAATTACTTCAGGAAGAGATGACACCAGGATGCACTGTGGGAAGAAAGCAAGCTGGTGGAGGCACTGTGTTGCTCTGGACAATGTTCTGCTGGGAAACCTTGAGTCCTGGTGTTACTTTGACCCGTCCCATCTACCTAAACATAGTTTCAGACCAAGCACACCCCTTCATGGCAACGGTGTTCCCTAATGACAGTGGTCTGTTTCAGCAGGATAATACTGCAAAGCTTGTTCAGGAATCGATTGAGAAACATGACAAAGGGTCCAAGGTGTCGACTTGGCTTCCAAATCCCCCAGATCTTCGATCAACCGATCAAACCGATCAAACATCTGTAGGAT
Organism: Scorpiodoras heckelii; assembly: GCA_028566435.1. Taxonomy (NCBI): domain Eukaryota; kingdom Metazoa; phylum Chordata; class Actinopteri; order Siluriformes; family Doradidae; genus Scorpiodoras; species Scorpiodoras heckelii. The sequence goes on along the minus strand of JAOVVH010000058.1, from coordinate 22,461,341 downwards.
GTCCTGGACAAACAAATCCAATCCATGGAGGCTCCACCTTGGAATTTACAAGATTTAAAGGATCTGCTGCTGATGTCTTGGAGCCAGGTACCACAGCACACCTTAAGAGGGTCAGAGCTGTTTCGGTGGCATAAGGTGGACCTACACAATATTAGGCAGGTGGTTTTAATGTTATGGCTGATCTGTGTATATCTGTTTGTCTGCGTTAAAGTCGCTCGTTGGAGCCATGTAGCATTGATAATGTCATAAGTTCTCCCCAAAACAGTGCATGATTATAATTTAGCAATTAAAGCTATAGTACATTTGTATAATCCTAAACGACACAATTCGGGAGCTAAAAATAGTGCACATTAAGTGGCGAGTATGGGCACGGTGTGTGGAGAGAAACACTCACTACGTGCACTGTGCATGTACTGTTAACCAATAATAGCTCACAATTATGGTGTTGAACATATTTTATCATGCTTCAAAATCTATCTAAAGCAGATTTCAGACTGTACGATTGCACTGGTCTTGATAATTCCTTGCCACAGTGCACACATCCATCTCGTAAACCATCCTGACTTTATTGTGTCTGTTGTGCCTTTTATTGTGTCTGGCCACACAACCTGTTCAGCAAGGTAAAATAAATATGCCCAAATCCCCCTCCCTGTCTTTCAGCCTGCTTTATTTATTTTCACACTTTGAGAGGGTTAAAAATGTATTTCACCTGCAGTAAAAGTTTTTTTTTGAACATTATAGAATCTGTTTACAATGTTGAAATATGAAAAAGTGTTGAGCTTTTGACACCTTATGCGACTCTATTTTGAGAGACACGTGTTACAAATGAACCATCGCAACCACCTTGTAATACAAAGGGTAATTTGTCGCACCTCACGTGGCTCCGTTTCTCCTTTTTGCAAAGCCTCGCTTCAGAGAAAAGGGATTGTGCTTGCAGATAGACCTGGGGTGAGATGCATAAAGAAAGATGACGAGCTGCATCGTGTGTCCTCTTCAGTCAGCTATATAAAGCACACCGTTGGAAAATGACTATTATACACGTGCCATGTCGTTTCAAGGCTTTCTGCATTGCTTATGTAAAGTGTTATGTTCTGTAAGGACACAGCAGAAACATGGCTATCTTCCTGTCATCGCACGCACGATAATAAGCTTTTAGCTCATGTTTTCTCCCTGGTTTTTGTCTGTGTACGAGTTTAGGTGCCTACATTGACCTTTCCACTGACAACTCGGTTCTGTACCTATTCTGCTTTTCTCAGAGAGTTGTCATGTCAAGCATTGACACCGTAATTACACTGCCGTTTCCTCTTATGAATTGTAAATAGTCTGGACGGGTTCTTTCGATTGTAGTTGGAGTCTCTTAATTCTCATAAATTCCTTTTAAATGTTGTCACTTGCTGTTTTTGTCGTTTTGATTGTAGAAAGGAAATAATGTATGGCTAAGACGTCCACCTTATGTATTTTTTGCCGTACCTTCATCCACATAACACAAACAGGGTCGCATATTTCTCCTTGTGTCTGCATAGGTTTCCTCCAGGTTCTCTGGTTTCCTCCCACCTTCCAACACCATCGATTAGCTGAAGATTCTCGCCTCGCACTTAACGTTCCTAAGTTAGGTTTCCGATCCGTTGAAACTGTGACCAGGATAAAACAGCTACATTACAGCTCCGAAGACAAGCTGCTTTAGACCGGTGTCTTTACACTCCTATTTACCACAAGCTCCGTCTATCACTAACGAACGTATGATATCCACCCGGGCATACCACCAACCTGGATGTTCACAAACCTTCTGAATCGGCTGTGGTTTGGACACGCTTTGGTTTGACCGAGGAACCTAAATGACCTAAACAAGCTGTGCAGACGACGTGTTACTGCAAACACAAGCAGTCCTTGTTCTCGTTTAAAGGTTATCCAGGTGAGGAGTGAATACAGAGAACATTCGAAAAGGTTTTCAGACCCCAGCGTCTGTAGCTTCATCAAAAGCTACAGCCAACATTGCTGTAAGTCGCTTTTGAAAAAAATACCATCAAACGCTGTAATTCATTCAGTAATGTGAAAAAAATATTGAGATGTGGTTTGTTTGGTCTTATCACCTGGCCATACTGCTAGGTTTCTTTCTATAGTGTGGTTCCAAACGTGTTAATTCTATTCGTTAGAGGATTTGTAGAAGCATCCTGACTGTAAATTTTATAAGTTCATGGATCTTGATGTAGGAGTCACGCCAGGACAATGACCCAAAGTTCACACTCGGCTCAAGTTTGCGTTCTCAGGGACAAAGTCTGTGCTGCCGGAGAAAATAAATTCATTATGACATTAAAATTCTTTATAGGCTCTTGGACTCTCTCTCGTCGAATGTTGAGACTATTTCTGAGGAAGGTGTTTGGAATACAAAGCTGTCTGGGGGTATTTATTGAGACCTCAACCTCTTGGATATCAGATGTAAAATCTGGTGACCGGCTGAATTTCTCGGGAAGAACCGTGACATACACTTAGCGGCCACTTTATTAGGAACCCCCCGTGCACACTAATGCTTAGTCGTGCAGTCATCCGGTCAGACCGATCAAGATCACGTAGCAGCAGCACGGTGCATAAAATCATGCAGATCCCCAGGTCAAGGGCATCTGAATGAGTGCAAAAGAGTAAAAAGTGATCTTTAACCACGGCATGCTTATAGGTGACAGTTTTTGAGTGTTTCAGAAACTGCTGATCTCCTGTGGAATTTCATATATAGCAGATGAAGATTGGAAAGATGTCTCCTGTTCCTCCCGCTTTCCTCCTAGGCAGCCTAGATAAGCTGTACACTGGTGTTAGAAATGCGTTTCTGCAGTGGTTATCAAATCACTCTCTGGTATTCAGGGGTGCTGTTCTTGAAAAGCATCTCCGAATGGGAGAAATGTCAAAATATAGGAGTGTTAAATTTGCGGCGTGCTTCAGCTGTAATCGTGATTTTAAAATAAGAGCTGTGATCCCATAATTACACGTGCAAGTCTTTTCATACCAGTTACCCCCTGGGTCCAGCATACTAGTACCTGTCAGCCACTGGCTTCTTAATTAGCGGTTTGCGATCTACGTCGACTTGAAGCGACTCCATTTCTGAAACCTTTATTTATAATTAAAGCATCTCTCCAATGAAAGTAATGGGTATCTTCTGCTTGTCATATAGCTCATTGTGACTGTTCTATTATTATCACATTTTCCTGCTTAGTTTGGAAACAAGCTCGCAAAGATGCTTGAGGAGACTGGAGCCACTACTTAATACGGTTTAAGTGCTTCCGTTTAATGTTATGCGCATTTATTTCTGCCTTAAGTCGTTCAGTCTGTCTTTTCTTGACTATTCTGGTATGTACGAGTGTACAGGTCATTAAGAGTTAAGGAAGTGTGCCGGTCTGGAGAAATTAAAGCACAAGCATTTCAATCTTCGTAGAGAAATCTTACGTTTTAATAGCTAGCCTAGTAGGCAAGTAAAAGCTCCAGGGTGCTGCCCAGTTCCTTGTTGTTTTTGTTGCCAGAAAACCTAAATTACTAGGCTAAACAGTGATATCTAGTAATGCAATAACAAAGCAAAGTAGTTAACTAGTTAGGCACATTAATATAACTAAAGGAAATGAACAAGAATACCAGTATTATTCTTTTCTAATTTTTGATTGTAGTATATACAGGGGTTGGACAATGAAACTGAAACACCTGTCATTTTTGTGTGGGAGGTTTCAAGGCTAAATTAGAAAAGCCTGGTGGCCAATCTTCACACAGTTCAGAGCACAGTTTTGCCCAAACCTTTGGTCACTCATGCCAATGCCAAACGTCTGTTTCAATGGTGCAAGGAGCGCAAATCTTGGGCTGTGGACAATATTAAACATGTATTGTTCTCTGATGAGTCCACCTTTACTGTTTTCCCCACATCCGGGAGAGTTACGGTGTGGAGAAGCCC
>JAOVVH010000058.1:22346402-22371422 GCA_028566435.1 Scorpiodoras heckelii | reverse complement strand
TGTGTGTGTGTGTGTGTGTGTGTGTGTGTGTGTGTGTGTGTGTGTGTGTGTGTGTGTGTGTGTGTGGTGCAGCAGGTGGTAGGATTCGGAACAAATGGCTTGCTCTAGTTACACCGCTGTGAAGTGCATTATGTTTAAATATACCAAATACCAGATAAGAATTGTTGTTTCGTTTCCTTCTTTTTGTTTTTAAACCTACTTGACAGTGATGACTAAAATACATATATAGGGTTAGCATGAAATCTTGAAAACTGTGACTACAGCTTTTCCACCTCTGAATACACAATTTGGAATAAGTACTTTATTTTACCTCCTCCTCTGGATTTCATTTTTAATTACGATTACAGTCTGCTGCTATGTCCTGGTATGGAGGTATTTCTTTAGTAGTCCTTGAGGTGCAAGTGCTTGAGTGCAGCAGAAACAAAGAAATGTATGAGTAGAAGATAAAAAAGAAACATTTCCTTTTGCGATGTCCGAGAGCTATCCATGTTCATTAAAAGCTTTTAACATAGTACTGGCTCTCACGATAATGTAGCGAGCGGAGGATGATGAGATGAGAGTTGTTGGGGTTTTTTTTTTTCTGATTTGAGTTTTAGTGCATATTCCTCACTTGAATTCCCATCCTCGTCACAGCTGGAGTGCGAACCTAGGAATCCTCTGAGCCATGTGTCAGTGAAAGTCCCAGTGTAGCCTGCAGGTCCCGCTGAGACAACCGAGATTAGAAAGCACACTCCTCCTCACTACTCCTACAGCCCATCACTCGCTTTCTTATCTGCCACCTGAGACTTTGCTCACCTGTTGCTGGCTGCGAATGTGTGTTGCCTGGTGGCGGAAGTTTGTGGGTCGGTGAGTGGGTGTGTGAAGCGTCCAGAGGTCTCTGGAGGCCTGTTTCCAGATGATAGGAAAGGTGGAAACGAGAGCTGTGAGAAAACACGCTTCTTTAGAAAGAGAAATAAACACACTGTTTTGTTTAACTGGCCCTGAGAGCTGCAGAGGAAGGGCTTAGTGTTGTCACTGAGTTTAAGACAGCTTCTGATGATCATGGCTTATTTGCATTATTTGTATTTTTTTCTGATACTCGTGGGGAAAAAAAGGAAAGGAGTGTCGAAAATACCCCTTGTGTTTTATAACGATACCCAGGATTACACCCAGAGGATGACGGGTTCCCTTTTTCCTCTCAAGGTTTCCTCCTCATGTTATACTCTCTGACTTGCTCAGTCTAAATCCTGATTTACATTTGGATTTCTGTAAATCTGCTTTCTAGACAAATAAAATTCAGTTCAGCTGTGCTCACCTGTAAAGTTTGCAACATCTACAGGATTGTTCAAAAGTCTCAGGCACCCTGTTGCCTTTAAGTACAACTTTTGTTGTTGATTTTTTTTCTGCATTATTGAGTCAGTTCAAAAAGGTTTTATATTTCAAAATGTTATTTTACCAACAAAAAATTCAATGTTACACAAAGATGTTTGTATATCAGTAACGAGAGCAACACATTACATAACAGACCACTTTTCAGACAAAAAACGTAATGAATTCTGCTGGGGTTTGCATGGAAAAAAGAGAAGTAATTGTGACCGCCAAAGTCTCCAGAAGAGCTGTGGCAGATTCTCCAAGACGCTCTAAAACTTACCAGCTAATTTCCTTATAAAACTTTGCACTTTGTACCAGGGAACACTGTTTAAGAAAAAGACATCATATGTTGACTTCCTTTAGTTTTTTACAGTTTACTGCAGTTTATAGTGTTTTCTTTTATTTAGATACATCTTCATTATTTATAAAGGCTAAGACTTCTGCATCGTACTGCACAGTAATTAGCTGGTACGTTTTACTGAGTGTCTTGGAGAATCTGCCACAGCTCTTCTGGAGACTTTGACTGTCACACTTACTTCATTTTTTGAATGTAAAACCCGGCAGCCTTCATTATATTTTTTGTCTGAAAAGTGCTCTGCTATGTACCGTGTTGCCATTACTGACATACAAACATTTTTGTTGGAAAAGTAACTATAAATAATATAAAATCTTTTTGAACTGACTCAATAATGCAGAACATCAATAACAAAAGTTGTACCCAAAAACAACAGGGTGCCTAAGACTTGTGCACAGTAATATATTTTCTGATTTATATAACACCAGTTCTAACAGGATTTTCAGCTGACAGGTTATATTAATTACACCTCTTCTAGTATGTTCTAATTTATATATGAACAACTTACACAGTTGGCAAACAACGACACAAACGGATTAAAACCATTTATACAACAGTTAATTCCACTCCACTCATTTGATTATTAGTGGTCTTTCAAGAGTTCTTATAATTAGTGTAACTGCACCAGGACCTTTTGCTCTGCACTCCTAGGAACAGTCCTAAAGAAACCGTTACTGCAGTATCATTAGTGACACCATCAGTAGACATCAGAGATGATACATCACTCTTAAAACATGAAAGCCCATCAGATCAGATGAAAAGGAAACTGATTTTATCAAACGCATCTTTAACAGGAATGTCCAAATGAATGTGTGCTAGCTAGCTGAAGTGAGACTAGCTTCTTCGGGATCTATTTCCGCTAGCAAAAATAAACAAAAAAACGTTTGGCTATTTTGTGTCTTATTCCATATTCATTTCTAAATGAGGTTGTATAAAAGCAATTTCACACTCGCAGTCATTCTCCTGTAGTGAATATCAGCACAGTCGTGCTCGTGCCTGATCACAGCCATGCCTATATATTTAGTATAACCGCAGATTGCTTAAATGTAGTTGCTGATATGGTGAAGTTTTCTGTAAGGGGTTGTTTCGCACCGAGTAATCCGAATTTCCACTCAATATTGAATTTGATCACAGCATTAGCGTAGTGGGCGGGGCCTGTCTCTAAGCACTACTCTATGATTGGCAGGTGCGGTGGCGAGCACAGAGGTGAAGATGCGTCTTCAGGAGTTTGTGCTGAATAAGAAGAAAGCCCTGGCCCAGAGGAGCCTCAACCACTGCATGCCTAATGACCCTCGCTACTCATACTGGTAAGTAAAAGAAGAAGTAAAAACCCTCACGGCTACATTTAAGCCGTTTCTACACCTCCACTCCTCAGATATCACACACGAGGCAAGCTAGGAAATGTGAATATTTTTTCGAAGGCAGCGAGAGCCAGCGAGCCAGCGTGATTTACAGGAATAAGACCAAGGACATGGGTAAACATAGACCTGACTGAAGGTTCTGTCTACTTATTGCCTTTTTTTTTTTTGATCAGTCAAACCTCAGGTGTGAGAGATACAAAAAGAAAGGGAAAGAAGGAGTGTTTCTGGAATGTTCTGATATTTGTAGAGGATTTGAGAAGAAAAATTTAAGATAACAGACTTTTTTTTTTAGGAGAAGGCTCTTAAAAAAAAAAAAAAAGCATACCAATTCACACTTGTTATCTCTCAGGTTCAGATAAAGAGTGTAGTGGGAGTCAGGGATTGTGCACAGAATGAATATTAAGATACTGGAGCTCTCTCTTTTTTTTTTTTTTATGAACGTGCTGCTGGGAGAGGGAAGATAAATTCCTTACACACAAGATGGAGTTGTCCATGTCCACTCTGCTCCATTCAGGGCCGTAGTACCATCTTGCGTGCATTGCGTTTTTTATTTATTTTTTCACATCACAGGCTGGCTTTCTTCATACTCGGAGGGCATCAATAAATCATTGTTTACTGTCTCACCTTCGCGGTTAGATCAACACCGACGGCTTAAGAAAGAGCGCCTACGGGGCAAGCCGAGTGCTTTATCGATCAGAGCGTGTATTTCCGCTTGTTTAAAACACCAGTCATTCCTTCTAATTGCAGCCGGATCCAGAAGCTCATCACTCACACTGCTAAACACACAGTTCATTTCTTTAGATGATAGGAGAGCAGGCAAAGTGAGTAGGCTGGATTGGGGGTGTGCCAGATTGCCTGTCCTGGCACCGAAAACAGCCGCTTTGTGAATGCCGTAGCTGAGGTTTGTATTGCTGTGCGGCTTTTGAAGGTGTCGTGCAGCATTTTTTGTTAATGGGAATGTCTTATCAGTGTATCAGTGTTCACGTGGCCTTGTTCAGAATGTAGCCGTGCTTCCTGACATGTAGTCACGTGGGTAAGTGTTTGTTCTGTAGTGCACTGTTATAACAAAAAGCAATTTCACATGTGTACATTTCTGGTAGACATAAATCAAAATAATTTACATTATTAATCTTTTCTGTCCTTGACAGTAAAGTTGATCATTGTTTTGTTTTGTCAGTGTGGTTAGTGATTTTTTTTTTTTTAATGTCTTTCCATCCAAAGTTGAGTCCAGATGGTGTCGATGTCCTGACTTTGCTTTCTGCTTCTGTTTTTCTGTCTTTTGCATGTTTTAAAGTGGAGACTCAAACCCATAGCGGAGAAGCGTCTGGTTGTCGTACTCCCTCTTTATGTCTGATATCCACACTTGCTTGTCAAATATATACGAGGGCCGTCCGGAAAGTAACGAGAAGGAAATTCCCGTTCTCCGCATGGCTTATAGATGTTGATGTCAGATAAACGATAGATCCGTTTCAATTGCATTCTAGTCTACGCAGTGCCCAGACGTTTGTTTTTATGAAACCCTGCTGACGTGCCTCGTCACTAGAACAATGCATGCAAGTTTGGAGCAATGGCACACAGTCAAATTCTGTGTGGAAAATTGGTCAAAGTGCATCACTTGAAATGCTTAAGAAAGATGATGGACAGGCTACCCTGTCATCGCCCGATCTTTTTACAATATAGCAATCCTGAGACAAGAAGTCAGCGTGCTGAATGGCACACGATGACACCCGAAGAAAGCTCGAATGGGCGGATCGTCCACAAAGAATTCATACCAGAAGGCCAAATGGTCAATGGAACATTTAATCTTGGAGTTTTGAGGAAGAGGGTTGTGCATGTGTGCTGTCAGATCACCTCTTCGTGGATCCGCCATCGTGACAAAGCACAGAGTCACCCTTCACTGGCTGGGAGAGAATTTTTGGCTGAAAAATGCATTCCAGTCCTTCCACATCCACCCTAAAGCCAAAATAAAGGCTCTATGTGATTTCTTCTTGCTCCCCAACATTAAAGCACGTTTGAAAGGCCACCACTTCGGCTCAGAGCGAGCCACATTCTCATTACTTCCCGGACAGACCTTGTACGTTACTCAAGTGTTAAAAGCATTTGCCATTTTTACTGAAGTGAAGTTTAGATCCATTTACAGGATTTGGATTTGGGGATGAAATAATATTATTTTGAGAAGATGAAAGGGTGTCTTTTGGATGAATTTATGATGTTTGAGGCTGTCTGGCTGAATTAGGTGATGTTGACTCTTTGGGTTTTGGTTGAACTTCCCGGTTGGTTTCGGCGCTCTGGTAGGAGAAAGAGTGGAAAAATGATGGTCAGAGATTAATCAGGGCTGCGGATTCAGGGGGAAAAAAATGAGCCAGTGTGTTAGGGAGAGAGCTTTAAATAACCTTCAGTTTTCATGTTTGTGTTTGCTACAGGAAAACCCAGCACAGCTCACTGGATCAGAGTTCTCCTCCTCAGACAGGGATGTCCACTTATAACCACCCAGTGCTGGGACTCTACGATTCCAAAAACGACTTTCCACTCCGCAAGACAGGTAACACAACTTCCTGCTCCTTGTTTAACCATTAACAAAGATTCCTCTAATTCCTCTAATGCACTCATGACTGCCTTATCTTTATTTAGCCGTGTTCTGATTCGGATTCAGGACCAGACTTTTAAAAGCAACTTGATCTATGTCTCACTTCCCACACACTGATCAACACAACTAATAACCTTCGCTGCGAGTGTGAGCTTTTCTGCTAGAAGACGAATTCTCACCATTTCTATTTTTGTCCAGAGCACACAGTATTAAGCTTTTAGTCTCGGTCTGCATGTAAGCATAAATCCAAACAAACTGAAGTAATGATGCAAAACCGGTCTAAGTAGGCTTGTGGTCAGGCGCTGGACTCAGCCAGCGGAAACTCGGTCTTTATCCTAGCTGTCTGGTAACACACCGCTTCGCTACCATGACTGGCCCTACCATCAATCCCAGAAGGCCGAGAGACCCTTTTCATCACATGGAGCTTAAATCAGCGAGACAAACAGCCAGCAGCGAGCACATGGGCCTGAAAGGAATGTTCTGTCTGTCTTTCTTTTCTGTCTGTCTCTGCGAAGGCTGCCATCAGCCTCCCAGATTAGTACCTTGCCTTCATCTGATGACAGGAAACAAAAGGGAACCCACCAGAGAAATGGCTCTTTCACTTACCTGAGCCTTATGTTGTTTTGGCTATTGGCAGCTTAAGGACTGCTCTGATCTTATCTCGCATCACACTTTGCTGTCTGATAGCTGACAGAAATGCATGTTTTCTCCAAGAGAAATTACATACTGGACACTTCATGCTTGTCTTGTGCACAAAATAGCACACGAAATATCAAAAGAAAGACTAAAAGGTCTGCCCATCACAAGCAGACAGCGGTAAATACAGGTGTGAACTGGGTCAAGTGCATCTCGTAACCCGAGCACTCAGATCACTTAGTGAAGCGGTTAGTGATACGTGTTGTAGCATGTACGGCAGTGCGTCCCCAAGAACATCAAAGGACCAGTGTTCCCAAGTCTGTGTTTTTCTATCTAAGTTGATTTACCTTTGAATTTGCCTATAGGGTTTTTTTTAGCTGGGCAATATGAAATGGTAACTAGTTACTTACAGAGGTTTGAATGGCTGTCAGTTGTGCTTTAACAGTCAGCTTGGTTAAGACTTTGGACTACTGATCAGAAGATCATGAGTTCAAATCCCAGCACCTCCAAGCTACCACTGTTGGGTCCTTGAGCAGGCCCTTAACCCTCAACTGCTCAGTTGTATAAACGGGATAAATGTTAGTCACTCTGGATAAGTAAATATAATTGTAATATGGTAATATCATAAATGTAATTGTAAGATAGTGAACAAGGCCTAGCTGATCTGACTTTGGAGTGTTTTTCTTCATATCAGTAATGCTTCTAGTCTGATTTATATTTACAAAGTACCTTCACATGACAATCAGAAGCTTGTCTATATCTTACTGACTAAGCACAATTCTGTAAGTAGGACAAATCCATGCACCAGACCAGAAAAGAGAAAATGCACTTTTAAACACAGTTGCAATAGTTAGCTATTTTGGAGAAGAATAATATAATCCCCGAAGATCACAGAATGCCATAAACTACTGTTTCCCTGTTCTAGCACAACAGCTGTCTTTAGTTGATTACATGTTCAGTCACATGGCTTCTTCCTATGAATAGGTGGTTATTGGTCACCCACTCTTTATTTTTAGATACATGTCTAGCTGTTTTGTGCAATAGAAGGTTTCTGTTACTCACGTCTGTGGCTTTTACTCGGTTCTTCTCTGTTACGTTCAGCCCAAGCTTCTGCAGACGTGTGTGGTTGAGGAAGTGACTATGGTAGGCACTGCAGCATGATGTCTGCCAGCTGCTAAGCATTACTGTGAGTGAACCGGTGAGTAAGGCAGATCAGCGCTGTTCACGAGGCCCTGAGAGAGTGCAGCTGGAGCCCGAGGTCCTGATCTGCTCCCCTCAGCAGGAGAGCTGCACTTAAGGGCCTTCCCTTTGCACACTCACCTTAAGCTGCCTGAGATTAGGCCATTGCTCTCATTAATCATGTTGGAAATGGACCTGTCAGAGTACTGCAGTGCAGCCAGGCCTAGGCTCCCTGCACACTCACAGCCCCCTGAGACTCCAGAGCAATTACAGCAAGGAGAGGAAGGGGATGTTACAGCTGCAATATGCCCATCACTGGATGAGAGAGAGGGAGAGCGATAGAGGGAGAGAGGATCTAGTTCCATAGAGCAGTATATTGCAGGTCGGAGTATCAATGAATCTGGGCTCTGTATTTCCTGACCTCAAAATAAGTATTCCTTGCCACTTTAATATTGCACTGTGTGTTAATTTAGAAGCACACGTTTATCCAAAAACATGTTTTGAAGAGAAAACTCCAGCATTTTCCCCATCCTGATTTCAATTAACCATATTTGTAGAGTATGTGAAATTACCTCCATAAGGAACTTGAGCAAATCTAAGAACTAAGTTGCCACCAAACTTTCATAATATGTGGCTAGATAATGCAAATTTAAACTACAAATACAGAATGTCTAACCAGGACACATTCTCGTACAAACTGTTAAAAAAAAAAAATTGCCGGATGTGTCCCAGGCCTCCTCCGAATGTGGTCTGAGCGAGATGCATTTGAGATGCGTTCCTACCTGTAGATAATAGTGACCACTTGTGATCTGATCATTCAGGACGCATGTTAATGCCAGGTGTGAACGGGGCCAAAGACCGGAGACTTGACTTGGACATCTCTGTAATACGTTAATTCATGCATGTTCAGGAAGTGTTTTATCCTGGCCAGGCTTGAGCCTGTCCTGGGAATACTGAGGATCAAGCAGGAATAAACCTTGAATGGGACACCAGTCCATTGCAGAGCACCATACACACATTCACAGACTCTTTCAGTCCTAGGGGTGATTTAGTAACCGGAGAACCCAGAAGTAACCCATGCAGACATTTAAACCAAGCTCACGATCAGACAGATTTCTGAAGCTGTGAGTTGGCAGTGCGATCTGCTTCAGTATCATGCCAGCCCTGGAGCAATACATTTCAAGTTCATTCTAGTTATTTACACTTCGCTGAAGGGACGTCATGTCGGCACGGTCTGTAGCTTCCGCCTCACAGCAAGAACATGCCGGGTTCAATTCCCAGGCAGGGCGACCTTGATAGCACTAAAAAGAGCGAAAGAAGACTGAAACGTCTACTGATGATCACAAGCAGGCTGCGGTAGATACAGGTGTGAACTGGGTCATGACCCAAGCACTCAGACCACTTACAGAAGTGGTCAGAGATACACGTTGTAGCGTGTACAGCAGCGTCTCCCCAAGAACATCAAAGAACCAGCCTTGGCAAGTCTGCGCTTTTCTTTCTAAGTTAATTTACCTTTGAATTGCCTACAGGTTTCTTTTGAGCTGAACATGATGAAATCAGGTGACAGCAAGAAAGTCCCGGGTTCTATTCCTGGGTATGGCGACTCGGGTCCTTCCTGCATGGTCCTTCTCTCCCTGTCTGTGTGGGTTTCTTCTGTGGGCTCTGGCTTCCTTCCACTGTCCAGAAACATGCTTGTTTAGGCGAATTAGAGACATTAAATTCTGCCCTTCCATCAGTTAGTGTGAAATACTAACTGTTCCTGTGACGAATGTAACCGATGTGTAAAAACATGACGTTAAGCCACTAATAAACAGCAAACAATCAAACTTTCCTGAATTATACAGATTCCAAGCCCTTAAATTCTGGTGTTGAAATCCTTATCTGGTGTGATGACACATGCACTACACTTTGTAGATACAGCTTAGGTTGGACGATTCTGGGGTATTACTTTAAACCACTTCCTGCTCCTTCTTTTTCCTCTTTTGAGGTATCTGCAGTTATATTTCCCAAATGAATTAATTAGTCAGAGGACACGCCTTTAGGAAGATTTTTTTTAAAGGGGAAAGAATCTAAACCTCAAGTCAAGCGTTCCTTTGTATGGTCACAGTTCTTCACTTTGTGGCGAGGCACGTCTGAGTGTTGATTCCAGCTCTCCCGCTGGAGATAAACCTCAGTTTGCTCTGGCCGCTGCGGTGCATTCCTGGGGCTGGCTAGAGTGCTTCGTCTCCTGTCACAGAAGCTCCATGTCCTCCTTCTTTCCCATCAGAAATCAGTCTGTCGACTTTTTTTTTTAAAGCAGCACGCAAGCCTTTCACCTCTTTGATTAGCAATAGAGCAGAGAATCTGTGTCCTCCTCTGTTCCAATTCATGATTTGGCTTTTTGTTGTCTCTTTTTTTCCCCCTCCACTCTCATGACGCACGAGGGGTGAATGAGGGTGGAAATGAGCTGCTGGAGTGCTCTTGTGTCTTCATTCATTCATTCGGTCATGCATGTGGAGCCGTGTATAGGGCACTCTTATTCAGAGAGAGAGAACACAGCCTTTGTGTGCCAACTGACATGAGGGTCACGGATTTGATATTTCCATTGGTCAGGTCCTTTCGCTGCCCTCGTTTTAACCGTATGAGATCAATTCAAGTCCAGCTTTTCCCACAGGAAGTAAAATGAGAGAGTGGATGGAAAAAGTGCTACATGGGAGTATTTTTCTTTTTATTATGAAAGAACATTATGAATAATGTTAATCTCTCTATTAGATTAGCACAAAAGTTAAGTAATAAAATAAAATTGAATAAAGTATACTGAAGTACCAGATAAACTGGTACTATGCAAAACACAGAGCAGCACCACCTATGCACGTCATTGGTTGCATCTGCCAGCAGCGCGTATGTGAAGTGATAGACATCTGTGGAAGCTTCTAGAGCTGTTTCAGTGATGAGAATGGCAAGTTATCATGATTTTGCGGCGCTCGTGAGATGGGTCATAGCATTTCGGAGGTGGAGGCAAAGTTTAGATTTTCACGCGACCACAAGAATTCCGTCAAAACCTCGACCTTACGACAGCAGTGTGGCCGTAAAAAGACTCCGGGTGAACGTGACCAGCGACGGCTAGCAAGAATCGTTTCACACGATAGGCGTGCAACGCTGCCTTACATAACATCAGAATTCAATACTGGAGCCTCAACAAACACCAGCGTGATGTTCTCCAAGATCCCGTGGGGGACGTACCAAGTATTAACTGCTATACCAGTTTATCTGGCACTTCAGTGTCATATTAATTTAATTTGTCATTGTTTTGAAGTGGCACATTTGTTGAATGTCTACAGCAAGGGTGTCAAACATACAACCCATGGGCCACTAAAGGTTGTATCCTGGCCCACCAATTAAATTTAGAAACAAAATGAAAATCTCGTGAGCCGTAACTGATCTGAAAGAATAAAGAAAGAGCTGGTCCTTATTATTCCACTAGAGGAAATAATGTGAGGCCATAAACACAGCTACTGCAGAAATCTACTAATGAAATGTAAATGTTCATTTTAATGCTTAACATGTGACACTAACCATGTCTGTTTAAAAAAAAAAAATTAAAGGGTTTCACAGAAATTAGAAAGAATACTGAAGCAATCACAACTTTTAGGTTTTTTTTTTTTCTTGTTTGTATTTTTACAAAAAATGTAAAATGATGATAATGAACCCTTTAAAAGGAGTTAATGTGCCCTATTTCTTGGTCCAGTCTGCCTGACATTGGACTAAGTATAATGTGACCCATTACGTAAAATGAGTTTGACACCCCAGGTCCATAGTAATATCTGAGATTTTTGGTTAGGCGCGCAGTGGGAAGCCATTATTTTTCCAGCAGCCTGCTTGCAAGTTGTCCTCCATATGAGCCGCCTCCTTGTTATAACGAAGTACCATTCACATTTGTGTTGACATGGTGATTTTCATTTAGAGCAGACCATCTCACATCAAGCAAAAACTGCAGCAATCTGGAAGGAATCAGGCTAAGGCACTAAAACAGTTAGCCTCCGCAGCCTGAAGGCTGCACGTTGGGCCTTAATGTTCACTAAAGACGGCACAGTGGGGGACGGACCTGCTGGAGCCATACCACATGTCACGACCCTGTCAAAGATGCGGAACAGGAAGTACCTGCGGTAACTATATGATGTATTTCCTGCACCTTCGGGGCAACTGGCTGCAGTGTAAACCTCAAACAGCTAGATGCTGTTGACATGTATACTGCCAGATGAGTAAGTAAATGACGAATCTCTTCATTATTTTTTTTTCCTCGTACGTCAGCCTCAACATGAAGACACACTTGTTCTGAGTCATACAAAACCTTCTACACCATCTTTTTATTCATCTTTCTATGCTTGCCTCCTGGTTGAAATTTTGAGCTCCTTGCCAAGTCTGGCGTTTCTGTAATATGATCATGTATCCAAGTTTTGTTGCCAACTTGTGCACCACTGAACACATCATATCCTTACTTCGCTAAAGGGTGGAGGAAAGCACTGACTCACCTAACTATGAAGTCAAGGCTGAGGCAATACCACTATTTTATTAAACATTGGAATATCTTCCAGTTATACTAGAGTGGCTCTGAATTCTTGATTCTGATTGTTCAAAAGGTGTTAGTTAATATATTGTAACCAAAGCTCGGACAGTAGTTCCTGCTGCAAGACAAATCACAGGTTTATATCCATGCACTTGTTCTAACACGTAATATATATATCCTGGGGAGTAGAATGTATAATTGTTGATAGAGTAACATTTTCTGTGAGTAGACATTTCCTTACTATTTAAGGAAGGAGTCTCCAGTGTCAGCACTTTGTAATAAGCAGTTTTCCCCAGTGGGAAGTCTTCAGAATTGACTATTGGCTTATTATGTTAGAGAAGTAGGTTGTCCGAGTAGCCCTGCTTGACGTTGGATGCCATCATACCCTCCTGTCATTGATTACATTCCTATAACTGCATGCTCCATCGTGTTTTGTTTTTTGGTGGATATACTCTACATTGAAGGATAGTAGTCATAGGATATCCATTTTCAGATTCAGACGATTGTTTTTGTGAAACCCTGCTGAAGTGCCTCATCACGCGAACAATGCAAGCGAGTTTGGAGCGCATGTTGGATCATTTAACAAGCGAGATTTCCTGAACAGAGTGACCACAGGAGGTGCATCATGGGTGTTCCAGTACCATCCTGAGAAAAAAAGACAAAGTGCTGAGTGGCACAAGACAACATCACCTCACCCAAAGAAAGCTCGCATGAGCAAATCGAAAATCAAGTAACTGTTCATGGTCTTTTTTGATTCTCAAGGGATCGTCCATAAAGAATTCGTAGCAGAAGGCCAAGATTAAAATACATTTGAAAGTCCGCCACTTTGGCACAGTAAAGAACATCCACAGAGCCGCGACCGAGACTCTGAACACCCTCACAGTTGAGCATGTCAAGCACTGCTTCTGATAATGGCAGAGGTGTTGGGAGCGTTGTGTGCGTTCACAAGGATCATATTTTAAAGTGCTAATATTGAATTGTAATTTTGTTCAATAAATAAATAAAAATAATAATGATTCTCATTACTTTCTGGACAGACTTCACCATGACTGCCTTGTTCAGAACCCTCCTCGGTCCTCCGTCAGTTAATGTAATGCCTCAACAACAGGTGATCAGTGTGTTTTCTGTGTCCTAATCAAGCAAAATGAACTTTTAATGTAAATGCATCAGTTGCCTGTGTTTTGCCCAACCCCAAAGAGGCAGTATATAGATATCGAGCGGCAGTGATTTTGCCTAATCGGATTAATCCGAACCTCATGAACTCTTTCTCCGGCGCACGTCTCGGTGCCCTCTAGAGCAGCGTGCTGCTCAACGTTTCCACGTATTTGTTTAGCAAAGCGACAGTCCCTTGAGAGTGAGCCATTACGGTGCCCTGAGTGCTGCTGAGGACAGTACTCATTCCTCACATGGAACATTGTGTGCTCTCCTCCCTTATATTAAACCATGAAAAGCTCTCGGAGCTCATTCACCTGATTCGAACTCTTCCTAACAGCGCTAAGCACTTATTAAATGGATCTCAGCAGACGACTTGTGTATCATTTCCTGCTCGTTCTACTGCACTCGGCTGGTGACTTGCCATAGTTGGCGCAGTCACTGTGTGTCCTTGATGGCACTTAAACTCCCTTGCAGAGCTTTCTCATCAGCCTTCATCAAGCTTTATAGTGCAGGGGGGAATGGCTTCCTTCTTTTCTCCTTCTGCTCTCTCTCCCTCTCTCTTTTTTTTTTTCACCTCCCCGTCTTTGTCGGTTGCATTCCTCGGCCGTGTCGGGTGCAGATGCAGAATGACGCTCCCTTTTTCCTCTGATAAACCACAGTGCATCAGGGTGTCCTTAAACCCAGATGGAGATGAGTAGACCCCAGAACAGAGGAAATCATTTTCTCAAAGTACTAGTTACTGTAGTTGTTCGTCAGCGTGCAGAAGATTTTCAGCCTCTCGTGAACTGTGATGTGGAGCGAACGAGTATGAAAACTCAAGAGATTGATTAATGCTTGTGAGGAGTCAGAGTCATTTCCACATCTTGATGAGTTTAAACTGCACCGGATAATGAAGAGATGATCGATGAACAATTCAGCATCCTTCCTTCCATCATCGTAATGCCCGTTTATTTGAGCACCTGTGCCAAAATGCAAGGCACCTAACAACAGTTGGGTTCCTAATGTTCTTGTTTTATGGCGCTGTGAAGAACCCAGTCCGTTGCGCTCTGCACTCAGCTGCTCCAAGTCATTTCAGCTGTGCACATGCGAGTCTTTAATCCGGTCTTTCCAACGAGACAAACATCAACAAGTCTACTACAATTACTCTCCTGGTAATGTTTTTGCAATTGCCTTCTCAGAATTTGGTGTCTACCCAGGGTGCCCGCAGATAACCATCTTTCATGCAACCGAGATCTCTTTAGTATCTGATTAATAACCCGTTTTATGCATTCTAATCAGCACACTTACAGGAGGGCGTGCTGAGCTCCACTTCTCTGTTTTCTATTGTTATTCCTGCAGGAGGTCAAAATAAGCCTGGCTTTGAAACTCGACATCGCTTTTAATTTCTATCCTTCTTGTCCTCCCGTGTTATCTAGGCGCACTATTGCCAAGGAGCTAGACGCAGGGAGCCCAGATGGTGTGTGTTTGAGATGTACTCCCATGCGGCATTACTTTGTCTTTTTATGAGCGAGCGTTATAGGCTAATCCATACAGAAGCACATTTCTCATTGCAGAAGTGTATCTGTGTAGAATGACAGCACGAGGTGAGGTAAGGTCTACAGCTGTAAATCCTTTCTTATTACTGTTTGGGATCTCGTGTTGGCTGAACAGACTGCCGTGTTCTCACTGGTTTAATAACTGCAAGCCATTGTAGTCCATGGGAAGGGCTTGCATTGTGTGTGAATTTCACAGCAATTTAGTTTTGTTTTTATAGCAGGTAATAACATTCCTTGGATATCTGCAGTATTCCAATAATGGGTCCCATGATACCTTGTGCAGGATATGTCTAACAAACATTATGGAAAATACTAATTCGGCATATAAAATGGCAAGGTACTGAAAAACAGTGGCATTAACCCACCTTTGTGTCTTTAAACTATGGGAAGATGGGGTTATAAAAATGTCCAGGACTATTTTTAGTTATGTTATTGAGCAACAGGGAGTGCATTAAGAACACACACACAAAAAAAGCCTTGGAAACATATCAGTACCTTCATAGCGGTAAAGTCCTTCAGTAAAAGCTTCTGATAAAGAAGGTATGCAATTGCATTTGTTTGAAAGCAGATGTTGAGACTTGCTACAGACTTAAGAATCCATCCCATTAACCGTACAGCATTGCCCTCATATCATTCTGTTAATTAAACTGAACGGAGCCCAGGATTATACCCTGGTGCCACATGACAATAAACTTCCTAATCATAAACCTGTGTCTTAACATATGGTGCCCAGCATATTGGTTCTCTTAAGATAGTGCTTTCTGATATCATATACTTGTTCCAGCTAATCCACAGAGACGATTTTCTATCAGAGGGTTCCCTAATGGTGCAACATGCAAGCATCCGCCCTGATGTTGGGAGATCTCAAGTTCAAATCCCAATGATGCTCCATCCATTTGTCAAAGGGGTCCAAGAGTCATTGCTCTCTGGGTGAGACAGATGGTGTTATGGTCTCCCTTGTCAATCGGAGCGACACTAGCTGCTGTGTCATGGGTATCGGTGATCTCAGAGGCCAGGTTGTACTTTCTTCGCATGGATAATGCTGCCCTGCAACACAGCCGAGACATGAGAAGCAGTGTGAAAAGAAGTGTTGGCTGGCTTCAGGTGTCTTCTACGAGCTATGTACTTGTCTTCACCTTTTTTAGTTAGTAGCTATAGAGCTAGATGTTGGGTGGCGATTAGGGTCACATGACCAATTCTAAGAGAGCTATGAGAAAACGTGGTGAAAATAAAATTATTATTTAAACGCTTGCTGCATTTCTTGAAATACACAACATATTATATTAATAAAAATATTAGGTACTATAATATTTATAGCTGAGCAGTGACCCCTCTGTACATGGAACATTTTGTACAAATATGACAACTCTGATATGGCTGGCTCAAACCTGCTTCACCATGGCCCGTCACCCTCCCAAGCGTATATGTACGACGTGTACGTGTTTGCCATCAGCAGATATCGGACTGCTCTAGCCAATACAGTACTCCTGTAAAAACACTTCAAAGTCAGCAAGTCCAAGGGTGACCCCGTGTCCGTTTCTACTGCTGAACTCCAAGCCTCACTTCTGCCACGTTAACACTTTTCCAGAGTGAGGGGGGCTGTCCCTGGGTCCTTGGCCTCATGGTAGCCCTCATTCATCCCAATTACAGCTGGCATTGCCCTGCTGCTGGCTGCCAGCCATGGCTCAATGCAAGCTCACTCTATTACAATTAATATCCCACCACAAAGCGGGTAAAAAAGCATGACAGCCTCTCTGCACTTGATTATTCCAAATATATATTCTACTGATTGCTTTTTAGTCTTCATGTGCATTTATTATAGTGCATACTCTCATGTTCTAGGAGATTTTAGTAAATTTGTATGTGAGAACTTTTCTCAGATGTGCTAGGTTTTGTCAGAGATAATTGAATTTCCTGCATGTCCTTCCTATTCAACTGTTCTGTTGTTCCTAATGATTTCTGAAATGATGCTACTTCGAGAACACTTCCAAACCTCCATTGTGATTGTCAAATATCTTGCTGGTGTGACCTTAACTACTCGTTTATCTCGGTTAAAAAAAGGCTAGTTTCTTGCTATTAGTGCACTTGGTAGAGACTTCACTTATGAGAAGGCAAAGGGCTTAATTCAGTCTTTGGCAGCTGTGTTCCTCATCTTTGACTAATGCACGGTCTTAATGGCAGGATGCACTACATTCTTTAACAAAGATGTCTGGGAATGGTCCTGCCTCTTACAAGAAGTGCCACCCTTAGGTTCACCTAGTTTGATCATCACAACCGCAAGACCAGCTATTTAATACAGAGTGCTCTTTGGAAAGTACTTCAAGTTATGGGACCTGGGCATTTTAGATAAGTGCATTAAGACAGGTTTATCTATGGTCTAACTTAGTGTTTCTAAATGGGCGTGAACAATGGGAAGAAGGTGCTTATGGTCATTTTCTCAGTGGCTACTGACCACACTTAAGATTAACCAATACCCAGTGGGCTTTGAACAGCATTAATGATCTCTGGATGCACTCATTATTGACCACTGGATGTTTGACACATGGTCACGTGCTAATCGTGGGTTGTTAGGTTTGGTCCATTAAATGAGGGGAATGGAGACGGGGGCTAGAAGTTGAATCGCCGATGGTCAAGTGTGGAAAACAGTTATTTCTGGGATTATTGCTTCACATAGTGTAGACTGTTGCTTTTGGCTCAAGTCAGTGCGCACTTCTAAATTACAGCAGTGCAGTCTGAAGTCCCTACCATGGGCGTCGCCGCCATCGACTCTGAGGGGGACGTGTCCCCCTCATATTTCATAATTATTCGTTTGGACCCTCCCACTTTTAACATAAAATATTAGTTCACTCAGCGCTTGTTCTGTTGCTTCGGGAAAGAATCCATTCCACTTGATTGATAGGAGAATACACATAGCACTGAATGTCCACTCCGGGTTTTCCGGTTTGCCTACAACAACTTGCCGCACGTTTTTCCCCACAGGACAGGTTTTTTTCTCCAATGGAAATGTTAGTGCAGTTAGCTAGCTAGTCAGTGTTAGGATGTCTGTCAGCTATCTTAATGTTAGCTATCATTTCATCCAAATTCAATGATGACCTAAAAAACTATCATAGATTTGTTTTCGACAGTACCGTATCGTAATGCCAAGAATGAGGCCAAGTCCGCTCTGATGATATTTATTGATTCCCTGTTGTGATTCCCTGTGAAATTGCAGTGAGTGACCAGAATACTTCTGTAGCCTAATGTAGGCTACTAACATCATCATTATAGATTATCACCGAGAATGAAATAATCACATCAGAAAAGTTTATTGGGAGTTTAGTATTTTAGAGTTTCAGTATTTTCTGCGTCTAATTCATTAAAATTTCCCCAGCAGTGTGTTTCCCCCACATTAAAAATGCTTCTGATGCTCCTGGTCCCTAGGTTTCATAAAGACTCTCTGAAACCAGTAATAGTTAATACTCGGACTCTGTCAGACTTGATTAACTGTCTTGCAGGGTTGATTAAAATTGGCACAGAGGTGAGTCTCTAGGGCCTGTAGTATTGAAACCTGTTTACCCTGTGCTTTTATCTGTGCTTTTGTCTTACTGCTTTTCTCAGCGTGTTTCATTTTATTTTGTCTTTCAGTTTGGCTTTAACAAATTTTATTGTGCAGCACTTTGCCAGACACCTGTTGACTTTTAAATGTACTATATAAATAACGGAGACCTGACTCTGAAGCAGCCCTGGGAAAACCGGATGCAACATTATTAATGTGAAGTTGTAGTAAAGGCAGTGCTACGAAGATAAGTCATGCCACAAAACTATTTTCAGTGCAGGTGTTAAAATCTTGCTCAGTTTGAGATTTACTTTAAACATAACCTGAAGTGTGTGTGTGTGTGTGTGTGTGTGTGTGTGTTTGATTTTATAGTACCGTGTTATACTAATATGATATCTTTTGTAAACCCAGTCTAGCAGATTAGTATCAGATGATGTGTAGGAAAGAAGGAAAGGGTTTGAGCGTGATACGACAGGCTGCGATGTAAACACGGCGTGTGTTTTGGTTTTGCCCGCAGCGTCAGAGCCGAACCTGAAGCTGCGCTCCAGGCTGAAGCAGAAGGTGACCGAGCGGCGGAGCAGCCCGTTGCTGCGGAGGAGGGACGGCCCCGTGACTACGGCCAAGAAACGCTCTCTGGACGTGACAGGTGAGTGATTTGCGGTTTGAGTCATGCCGTACTGATTAGCCCTTGTGTCTGTGTAATATTTTCGTCTTGTTTTAAAGAATCAGCTTGTAACAGTGCACCAGGCTCTGGCCCGAGCTCTCCCAACAACAGCTCCAACAACATCACTAACGAGAACGGCATCACCAGCTCCATCTCTAACAGCCCAGTGGAGGTACAGCGGAGGCTCACGTTTCACTTGAGCTTGGCTCAGAGCTTAAATCAGTGATTGCTTTTTTTTTTTATCTTATCAGGTTAAACCATGACTTCATTGACTATATCTATATCTATATATATATATATATATAGATGCTGTGTGTTTGATTGCATAATGTAATGGTGGTATATTTATTCATTCATCTGACATTTACTTCTGCTTATGTTCAGCTTTTAAAGATGAGCACTTGATTACGGAGCAATCTTGCTTAGTTTTAAGTATTCGTACATTAGAACAGGTACAGGTTTATAAAGTAGACTATGAAAGAAAAAGCGGTTTCCTGTTGGTTTAAATTTGAGAGTGCATTAAAACTATATTGTTGCCAGTTTGACTAAATAAGTGTGACAGAATAAATATAGACATTATCCTGCAGCCACATTGCTGCTTTACATAGCACTTGAGTGCTGAGATTGTGCTGTGGATAGTGTGTTTGTGTGTGTGTGTGCATTTTTACACCACCATACAGAGCCGTTAGTTATGATCACTGCGTTTCACAGTGTTTATTTATTTGTGTGTGTGTGTGTGTGTGTGTGTGTGTGTTGCTCTTTTCCAGCCTTCCCTGGCACATCGTCTTGCCAGCAGAGAGGGTCCTGTTAGCCAGCTGTCTCTGTACACATCCCCCTCCCTCCCAAACATCACTCTGGGCTTGCCAGCCACTGGCTCCACCACTGT
Source organism: Scorpiodoras heckelii (assembly GCA_028566435.1). NCBI lineage: Eukaryota > Metazoa > Chordata > Actinopteri > Siluriformes > Doradidae > Scorpiodoras > Scorpiodoras heckelii. The sequence goes on along the minus strand of JAOVVH010000058.1, from coordinate 22,351,633 downwards.
GAGTGGCTCCATCTCGCTTTCACACTCTCTTTCTCTCACTCTCGCTTCCTCTCACCCTCTCACATGCATATCTTTCTCACTCCGTCTATCTTTAGCACCCTGCCTTGTCTTTATTGCTTCCTGTGCTTTCTTCTCCACCCTCTCCGTCTCTCTCTACCCCCGTTCTCTGCCACCGACTGCCTCGGAGTGGTCCCCGAGATGACGAGTCCGCACAGAAGGCTCCTGTCTAGATCCTCCGGTGTGCTGTGTGTGGCTTTTCAGCACCACTACCGTTTCAGAAAGGACCTATTGAGACACAATGACTGACCGCTGCTTGCTGACGCAAACTCCAGACCCCCATAATACAGATCTAACACCCGTATTGATTTTGAGACAAAACAGTCTCCGTTGTTTGACTTTTTGGAACTTTGATATCTTCCTTTCATTTCTTATTCATTGATATTTCACACGCCGGTTGCTCATCTTTTGTATTCTTTGCTCTTGTGTCTTTCACCAGGTGGCGTCTGGCCAGCAGGAGGGGGAACGGCTGGCGATAGCAGGCCTACAGCCTGGATTACCCATAACCACTCCGTTCATCGCTGGAGCCCACCTCCCCTCATATCTGGCTGCCTCGGCTTTGGAGCGAGACGGAGGCTCCGCCCACAACCCTCTTCTGCAGCACATGGCCTTGTTGGAGCAGTCACAGAATCCGCTTGTTTCAGGTATGTGGTTTACCTGTTAATATGCACAAAGGCTTCCAGATCAGTTAATGCACATAATTCAGCATGCACATGGTACAGTATCAACCCAGTACTGGGGTAATGTAACCTGATTGCACCTGATCTCTACCCTGGATCAAGGGCTAACAAGTTTTGTTGAATTGCCTCATCACAGTTAGTGTTTGGATTTTAAGAAGTAACCTCTCATATCCTTCAAACGTGTGTCCATTTTGCATAGCATTATTGAAACTCATAGATTTGATGCAGATCGCAGATCTGAGCAGATAGTTTATGAAGAGCAGCCAGAATGTAAGGAGAAGAAAATGTTGCAACTTAAAAATTGTTAACAGCACCTTTAATTTCTCAGGAAAAAAGGGGACCGTTCCTTTTATAACAGTAATACAGCACGTGGTCTACTTTTGTTTTTTAATACACTGATCAAATCAAACTATTTCGACCCAGCATTTGGTTGAAATGAATTTTGTTTCAATTTCATCATTAGATTAAAAAAAACTGTGTTAATGAGCCTTGTGTGTAATTTTCTACAAGGCAGAGAAACAAAGGAACGTCGCTTAGAGTACATCGTTAATATTAAACGTCTCTCGGGGAAAGTTCTTGATTATTAAATATGTCCTTTTTAACACCCAAAATCAGATCGAACCCCTGTCAGTGGTTAACATTCCGGTTCAGTAAATAAAAAGGAGGGTTACTGCTGTATCGAGCTATACTCTCACAGCTGGATGTACGGCTTCGCTCTGAGCGGTTCTTTATGAACATTATCCCTTACAAATTGCCATCAATTTGCGCTGATTGGCTCTAAGAAAGCTTTATTTTAATGAGATTAGTCACAGACAATGTTAATTAGCCTCCCACCGAGCTCGGCTTGACAGCAGCAGGCAGGTCGATACTTCCGCCCAGCCGACAGAGAGAGATCTCGGTGACGGAGTCGACTCCTCGCACGCCCCGACTCGCTCCCGTATCCCGACTGCCTGTGCTCAGCTCCACCTCGACTCGCCTGTTCAGGAGATTATCGAAATCGGTGCACGGGAAGCACGCAGGACAGAGACGATGCAGAGAGGATGAAGTGTCGATCGTGCTTTTCCATAGCGGAGCAGCGTCAAGAAGGAATTCATGTCCGTTTCAGAGCCACATCACACAGCGCAGACCGACTTTGTTCAGTACTGAATGTAGAACAAATGCACTTATTCCTGTCTGATGCGAAGTTTGTCGCTTATACCAGTCTCCACGGATGATGATTTGTCAATTTCATAAACCATTAGAAACGTCAGCCTTTGCGTCTTTATTCCGAGAGGAGGAAAAGTTTCCCTTCCGCTTGTAGTCGGGAGGACTTTACATCTGGCTTGCTCATTAGCGATCTGAATCTACATCCAGATTTCTCTAAAGCTGCTTTTTGACAATTGTTAAACACTCTGCGCAAATCAAATGTAATTGAATTGAATGTAATTAGCTAACAGTGCTGAAATCTCGAACAAAAGAAAAGCAAATAATCCGGAGCTCTAAGCAGATCTCTAAGCTCTCGGCTCATCGTTCCGGTCCTGACGCTTCCAGAGGCATCCAAGGGAGCATGATTGCACGTTACAAATAAACTGTGTTCACACATGACAAAAAAGTGCTGCCAGTAATTAGGGCCTCCTATAGCTGTACAATATGTTTAGCTGTAGTTCAAAAAAAACAAAACAATGCATTTGTTAGATTCCTTTTATGGCATTTAAGGAGACATTGGTGCTTTTCTAGCATTCAGTGATGATTCTCTGGAAGCTTGATAACAGGTTTATCTGGCTCGTACGGATGTCACAGTCTGGCCAGGAGCAGTATTAGCTGTTCTGTCTGGGTAAGAGGGGCCTGCTGGTGTCAGTCAGAGCAGCACTAGCAAATTGCAAAAGAAGGCAAAACAGCACTTTCCAGAAATTGTGTTACGCTGTATGCAATGTGTACATGGGGTTGGTTGGTTGGTAAAGAGGAGCACGTTAGGCTTCACCCTTGTCCTGGATGGTAGCTGTCATAGGATAGCTGGCTGTTGGGAGGGAATTGGTAGATGACCAAATTGTAGATAGGATGGATGGATGGATGGATTGATGGATGGATGACAGGATAGTTCATAGGATGAATGAATGAGAGGATGGATAGATAGGGTGGATGAAAGGATGGATAGGTGGATGAATAAAATTATTAGATAATAGATGGATATTGGAGAATGGACAGACAAATAAATAGGAGGATGAATGAATGAGGGGATGGATGAATGGATGACAGGATAGTTCGTAGGATGAATGAATGAGAGGATGAATGACTGAGGGGATGGATGAATGGATGACAGGATAGTTTGTAGGATGAATGAGAGGATGGATAGATGGGGTGGAAGAAAGGATGGATAGTTGTAAGGGGGGGATACGTGGATAAATAAAATCATGAGATAATAGATGGATATGGGAGGATGGACGGACAAATAAATAGGAGGATGAATGAATGAGGGGATGGATGGATGAACTACAGGATAGTTCATAGGATGAACGAATGAGAGGATGGATAGATGGGGTGGATGAAAGGATGAATAGTTGGAAGGGAGGATAGATGGATGAATAAAATGATGAGATAATAGATGGATATGGGAGGATGGACGGACAAATAAATAGGAATATGAATGAATAAGGGGATGGATGAATGGATGACAGGATAGTTTGTAGGATGAATGAATGAGAGGATGGATAGATGGGGTGGATGAAAGGATGGATAGTTGGAAGGGAGGATAGGTGGATGGATAAAATGATGAGATGGATAGATGGATATGGGAGGATGGACGGGCAGATAGATAGGAGGATGAATGAATGAGGAGATGGATGGATGACAAGATGGTTAGTAGGATGAATGAATGAGAGGATGGATGGATGAGAGGATGGTGGAATTCTCGATGAGAGGATGGGTGGATGGATAAAATAATGAGATGATGGATGAGTGGATGAATGGATGAGGAGGATGGATGAATAGATGGCAGTCATGGGATGAGAGGATGGGAAGATGAAAGAATGAGAAGATGGGTTTATGGATGGATGAAATGAGCCCATAATCTTGGGATAGAAACAGAAAGTGTGTGTGTTTGTGTGTGTGTCCAGGTCTGAGTGGTCTGCCCCTGCAGTCACCCTCCATCCATAAGCTGCGTCCTCACCGGCCGTTGGGTCGAACCCAGTCGGCGCCGCTGCCCCAGAACACACAGGCCCTGCAGCAGCTCGTGGTCCAGCAGCAGCACCAGCAGTTCCTGGTCAAACAGAAACAGCACTTCCAGCAGCAGCAGCTCCACATTAGCAAGGTACACACCCTCCATACCTCCATCGTTCTATCCATCCTCGTACTTCTCTCGTCTTTCATTCCCTTCCCTTCCTTTCACTTCTTTCTGTTCTAGTTCTCCCTGTAGTTTCCTTGTCACTATGGCAACCAGGAGGATGCACATCCCTTATTTGGTCACACCGGAAGCTGAGTGTGGCTGTCTTTTTAAGTGTGTGTGTGTGTGTGTGTGTGTGTGGGTGTGTGTGTGTGGGTGGATGTGTGAGTGTGGGTGGGTGGATGTGTGTGTGTGTGTGGGTGGGGGCTGCACTCTTAATGCAGTGTCATGAGATGAGTGTGGGAGTAGAGAATTACTCCAGTGAATGATTTCCCCCTCATTCTTTCTCTCTCCCCGCCTGTCTCTCTCTCCATTTCTCTTTCTCTCTCCCTCTCTCCATTTCTCTCTCTCTCTCTCTCTCTCTCTCTCTCTCTCTCTCTCTCTCTGCCTGTTTCATTCTCTTTATTTTCCTTTTCTCTTTTTTCACTTTGTTTCCATTTTTCTCCCTCCCTCTCTCTCTCTCTCTCTCATTCTCATTCTCATTCTCTCTGTCTCATTCTCTTTCTCTTTCTCTTTCCCTTTCTCTTTTTTCACTGTTTCCGTCTCTCTCTCTCTCTCTCTCTCTCTCTCTATCTCTCTCTCTCTCTCTCTCTCTCTCCTGCCTCCTGTTCTTTCACTTTGCTTCTCTCTGTCATCTTCTCTGTCCTCACCATTTCTTTCTCATTTCTGTCTCTTCCTCTTTCTCCATTCCTGATCCTCTCACTCTGTCCCTGTCTTTTTTCGCTATCCTCCTCTCCCTCTCTCTTTCTGTAACTGTTTTCTTTTTACATTATTCATCCTTTCCTGCCCCTCTGTTTATTGCTTTCTTTTTCTTTCTCTTTTTGCTATGCTGATTCCCTTCTATCCGCTTTACACTCACCATTTTTCTCTCTCACTCTCTTGCTCTCTTTTCTCTCTCTGTCATTCTTTCCCTTTGTTCTTATTCATCTTTCGTTATTCATCTCGCTTCTTTTCCCTTTTATTCTCTCTTTCTCTGCCACACAGATTTCCTCTATCTCTAATTCTGTCCTTCTCTGCAGTGCTCTCTCTCTCTCTCTCTCTCTCTCTCTCTCTCTCTCTCACTGTCTCTCTCTCTCTCTCTCTCTCTCTCTCTCTCTCTCTCTCTCTCTCTCTCTCTCTCTCTCTCTCTCTCTCTC
>JAOVVH010000058.1:22336211-22346302 GCA_028566435.1 Scorpiodoras heckelii | reverse complement strand
TCTCTCTCTCTCTCTCTCTCTCTCTCTCTCTCTCTCTCTCTCTCTCTCTCTCTCTCTCTCTCTCTCTCTCTCACTTGCCCTCACATTCGTGCATTTTAGATAACAGCTGTTGCCAGAGCATGAAACAGACTAAAGGGGGAAAAATAATAGCTCCCTCCTCCGTGTGTTGTGTGTGCATGTCCTATGTCTGACGCAGTGTACGATCTGGAGAGGGCTGATGTCATTACCACTGCTTAGCCTCAGGATCTGCACCCACCCACCCACACACACGCACACACACACGCACTTTCACACAAACACACACACACACACACACACAAACACACGGGCTGGAGATGAGAGGTGGATTTGTAAGCCGGCCGAGCTCCCAGGACGAGGAGAAGCCTTCATTAAACAGCTCCCTTCCCGGACGTGGCGTCGTTCGCCGCTCGCTCTGCAGACGTTAGAGGAATGTAATACCTCTGTGGCATTTCCCTTGTTTACGTGCACAGTTAGGAAGTGCTGCAGGGACGATACGTGCACCACGCCAGCATGTGAAGTGCTTATAGCCGGGAAGGCTTTTAGTCTCTCTCGTACAGCTGCATGTCTTACTGCCATGTCTTAAGCTTGCACTTCACTATCTACTGTACATACCAAACCTACATCCGGTGTCTATCTGCTCCGACAGCATTGTGTCTGCATTGACTATTTTAGTATTTTCATTTAATCTGTTCATCCGAAAAGTCTTTCTACTTTTCCTTGACACTGTGCAAGCTTAATCACTGCATACACAGCCACTCGGCTATGGTGAATTTCCACTTTAAATGAGTAAGAATGTGAAAAGAGCTACAACACAGAGCGGCGGGCGGGGGGTAGGGGTGCGGAAAGAAAGAAAGAAAACTGGAGAAAAAAAAAGCAAAGTTTGTTTGGAGAACTGAGGACAGGGATGCGGCATTGCCAAGCACTCTGACGTCAAAGATGTTCCCTTGGCTCGGAGCCACAATGCTGTGCTGTTGCCAGTGTTGGCTCCAATTCCCATGTTTGTGTGTGTCTGTGTGTGTGTGTGTGTGTGTGTGTGTGTGTGTGTGTGTGTGCAAGGGAGTGTATGATAGTGCCGTGGCGATATGGCAGCAGGCGAGTTTCTCCAGAAAGCAGGCAAGGGTGGAGTGTCAGCAGCCATAAAAGAGCAATTTCTTCCCTTGTATCTCTGTCCTCCCCTCTTCTCTCCCTCGTTCTGCACTCTGTGTTATGACATGCCCTCGTTTCAGTTTCTCCACACAGGAGTCGCGTGTTATTGTGAGCTCAGATTGCTGGCCCGTGTGTGTGCGTAAGACGTTTCTCATGGTTTAGGGTCCGGGGAGCTCCTGCGGCGAGTTCCACCTTTTCGCTCTTCAGTAACAGATCCTGCGCTGGTCCTGGAGCGAGTACTCCTGGTGCCCTCGCGTCCTGCTGGCTCACTGTCACTCTTCAGCACAGTTTGTGCTTCTCTGTGGTTAATTCTCTGTAATTGCTTCTCCGTAAAGTGTTTGCGATGTTGACAAAGCCAAGAGAAACAAAGCCTTTCACGAAATCAGGTTCGACTGAGCGAGGAAATCAGTTTTAGATACTGTTTTTTTAGATCAGACCTGAACATTTACCTATAGTACCGACTTCCAAGATGTAGGACGGATGTCCTGTGTTCCTTTTTTCCCCCCCGGTTAATCAAATCCTTCCCGATCCTTTATAGAAGTCTGTTTGGACGACTTAGTGCTCTCATTCAAGTGTGTTGGCAGTGCTTAAGGCTTCAGAAGGTTAAGAGGTCGAATCCCAGCACTGCCAAGCATCCACTGTTGGATCCTTTAACAAGACCCTCAACATTCAGCTGCTCAGACATATCCTGTCTCAGTTGTAAGTCACTTCAGATTAAAGTGTCAGCCAAATATGTAAATGTAATCGTGCTCAGATGGCCTGTGTCGTCTTGTGGAAAGCATGCGCTCGCCTTAACAATCATGAGCTCCCTGGTTATGCAACAGGACCAGACCCAGCGCCCTACTTTACAGCGTCTGTGTGACCTCAATAAGCAAGTCTGTGCACGGCCATAAAACAGTGCATGTGACCTTGTAGAAGTTTCGTTCTAGGTTTTTAGTTGCTTGGGCAAAACTTTTACGTGGAGGAAAAGCACAGAAATGAAATGCAGTGAAGCTGCAAAATGCTTCTTTTCTTTAAAGTTGAAGTTCAGGAAAAGCACGCTTACGCTGTGTGCCTGTCTCCCACTGCGATATTGCAGCGTTGTATAAAAGACGGTAAAATATTAGATTACCTACAGCCAGGTCCATAAATATTCGGACATTGATGGAGGTGTTTCTGTTTCAGCTGTATACCATAGTACGTTGGAGTTAATGATGAATATGGGTCCAAAGTGCAGATTTTCAGCTTTACATTTAAACCAGGTGAATGGTGTAGAAATCCCAGCACTTTTTTATATGTTGTCCCACCCATTTTACAGTAGTTGGAGAACAGCTCAGCTGTTCCACGGCCTGTTCCATGGCCTTATTTTGTTTACAAGTAAACAGATATATATGGTATAGAGTTAGAGTGCAACATTTACATGGTTATGTGACTGCTGAGAAACGCAGCAGGATGAATTCTGAAGTGTACACTGCAGTACCCGAAAAACTGGTACTGGAGTTTGTGCAAAATACATAGCAACGTCACCTTTGCATGTCACTGGGCGCATCCGCCAGAGCGTATATAAAGCCGTAGGAAGCTTCTAGAGTTATTTCCACTGTGAGTTATCATGATATTGTGATTTTCAACATAGTTTAATAGTTGGAGCTCGTGAATCGGGAGCTCCAAGATCCCGTGGGGGACCTATCAAGTGTTAACTGGTATACCAGTTTTTCTGGTACTTCAGTGCCTAGGGCTATATATTATATCCTCGCATTCAGCCAACTGCTTCAAAACTCATCGGACAAACATTGTGCAGTAATATTCGACAATTGCCTAGTCAGTCACTTTACCTGAATCCACCTGAGCATGCATTTCGGTTCCTGAAGGCAAGTAGCCTTGAGAACAAGCAGGAGAGAGCTAAGGATGGTGTCCTACTTTCCACACATGCAAGTACATGAGGGTCCACTTGGGTCCACGTGAAGTGAATTTCGTCATCAGGTGGAGCACGAGGCTGTGTGGATGTCCATTTACCCTCCAGGTTTTAAGGAGGACATGTTCATGTAGCCACTACACTACACGTTCACTAACTGTGCATGTGCTGGAAAACCAAAACACTCCCATATGCAGATATATAGAGTCATTATTTGATGTTACACGAAACTGCCATTGTCCTATTTATAAGTGAAGAAAGACGAGTTTAAGCTGTCTGTGTCTCCCATGGAGTACGTAGGAATGGGCGTATTTAAAGCGGACTCTAGAAAGTAGTCCACAGCTGTGTCTCGCGTATCTGCAAGGAAGTGTATTAGGGCTGTAAACAGCTGCAGTAAAAGCCTGGCAGAGCATCACCAGAGAAGAAATCCAGTGGCCAGTTTTCTGCAGCCAAGTATTAAAAATTACAATTTATATATTAATATATGGTTGCTAGTTTGTTCGGTCCATTAAGGGATGGGTTGTGGGACGTGTGCAAAATGTTGTGATTCCGACACTGTTCGCTTTCTTTTAGATGTACATCCAGTCCATGGGTGTGACTACAGTACAGTACCGTACAGAGAACCGTCTGGATGCATATTTTGACAGATTTTGGGTCAATTCGAACCATAGTAGGACTAGAAAAAGAAGCTTTTCACTCACATTGTATATTTTTACTTAAATCTTTGTAGATTATGGCCACTAAACCAAACGAGCCAGGCAGGCAGCATGAGAGTCACCCGGAGGAGACCGAGGAGGAGCTGAGGGAGCATCAGGCTCTGAACGACCTGGCTGAAGGCCTGCCGCATGGAGTCACCATCAAACAGGAGCCTCCTGATCAACTGGAGGAGGAGCTGCAGCAGCGAGAGAGACAGGCAGAGCACGAGCTGATCTTCAGACAGGTCAGACACTTGCATGAGGTGCAGGTGGTATAGCAATCGCACCAGCCAAATGTTGCCTTGTGTGCCTTGTGATTATTTGTAGTTTTGAGATGTACCAAGACATTAGTGATTACATTTCATCCCAGTCTGCTGTTGGCATGTGAATGTGTACAGTGCTGTATATCAGTTTTTGGCTTCGGCTTAAAAATAACTCAGACTCCCACACAGTCACGAATGAACCTACAGACGCGCATGCACACACACCACCGCGTCTCAGCACGCCCCCGCTCCACTGAGGCCTCTAGCTTTACTGTGTGTTTCAGTCAGCAGGAGTGAGCTGAGGTTTAGGAGCCATGAACTTTATCTCTGCAGTATTTATCACACACACATGCACGCACACAGAGTGATTTAAACAGGTTTTCAGGTTAGTGACAGCAGAGAGAGGCATTCTGGGTAATACAGCATCTATATACCAAAATAGGCTTCCTTTATTCAGGGTTGATGCGTAGGTCTGGAAAGTAGAGGAAGGTTTTTGGGTGTTGGAAAATGTATGCATATTCTTTTTACATGCTAAGGTACAGAAGGGTGACAAATAAAAAAGCGACATAAAGTGTCTTAATGAGGTGTTGAGGTACCACGTGACACCAGTACCCCTTGGCACTGATTACAGGTCTCTGGAACTCTACTGGATGTATGGTACACCTTTGTTCAAAAAGATATTCCCTCATTTTGGCGTATTGATGATGGCGTGAGGAGTGCTGTCTAACACATCAGTCAAAAATCTCCCATAGGTGTTCAAGGCCATAACATATGATTTACATAAATTTCATACTCATCAAAGCCTTCAGTGAGCCCTCGTGCCCTATGGACGGGCAGAGTCGTCCTGAAGGAGGGTATCCAGGGTATCAGGCTAGAAATGTTTCATTATAGGATCATCATCAGGATAAAAGTGATATGTGGATAAGTGGAGGCAAGCCATGCCAGCAAAATAAACAAACAGCCCCCAAGGCATAACAGAGCCAGTGGTTTTTCCTTTAATTTATCACCCACCCATATTTTAATATTAGACATTTTCTGCAATAAAAGGGAAATATTGCTTGTATTTCACACAAAATATTTAGAATTAGAATTTGTATATAGTGCATAAATAATTCCTTATTAGATATGCATTTGTTTTGTTTTTTTTGTTTGCTTATTATTGTTATAACTTTGGACAAATGTTATGTAAAGATCGCCATCTTCTGGTAGTATTTTATAACTGCAGGTTTGTTCAAGATTCACACTTTCTCATTAAATGCGTCTGGCTTTTCTTGCCTTTGTTCTGAAATCCTGGTATGGCTGTGTTTTCTCTCTGTGCTCTGAGCAGCAGGCTCTCCTTCTGGAACAGCAGAGGATCCATCAGCTAAGAAACTACCAGGCATCGATGGAGGCCGCCGGCCTGTCCGTCACTTTACCAGGGCACCGCCCCCTGTCCAGAGCTCAGTCCTCTCCAGCTTCTGCCACATTCCCGATTGTAGTGCAGGAGCCTCCGGCTAAGCCGCGTTTCACCACAGGTCAGTAACACCACCACCACCACCACTACGATTACCCTCTCACTCCAGAATAAACAGCACTAAACAGCACCACAAACTGCTCTGGGCTGAACTGATTAGAGACGACCTGAAACTAGAGTTTCAAGTATTGTTTCATTTGTGTTTATGGCATTTAACAGACACCCTTGTTCGGAGTGACTTACATTTATTGTATTTATACAACTGAGCAGTTGAGGGTTAAGGGCCTTGCTCAAGGGCCCAACAGTGGCAGCTTGGAGGTGCTGGGATTTGAACTCATGACCTTCCTGTCAGTAATCCAGTGTCTTAACGACTGAGCTACCACTGCCCTTGTTGTGTTAAACCTTTCTTTCCCACAACTGTGTATCTTCATCCATGTCTGACTCCATGTTAGTTTTGGAAAACCTTCTTTTCACAATAATAATCAATATCATGTCTGGTTTTTGTCACATTTTGGAAGACAAATTTAAGATTTTTATTAAGATGTTGTCCTTAAGGTGCACTTAGATTCACTGGCACCACCCTGTGGTGGTAATGGTGTAATATTTGCCACTAATTTAATAATTACTTTAATTAAGTTTCAATATTATTGTACGTTATTATTGGCCACAATTATTTGCACTTATTCCAGCTGCATTAAATGTAAATGTAAAAGTCAATCTCTCTCTCTGTCTCTCTATATCTCTCTCTCTTTCTCTCTCTCTCTCTTTTCCTCACTTGTTTCTCTCCCTCTGTTCTCTCGCTGTAAGTTACCGTGATTAATGAGTTGTTCCTAAAATAATCTTGTTCTCGACGGTCTCTGTTCTCATCTCACACTCTCAAAACATGCTGAAAGGCAAACCTGTCTTTACAAGTCTTTACAGATATTCATCATACAACAAAAGATCGGTCTGTCTGTTGTGAAAGAAGCGTGAGTGTGTGTGTGTGTGTGTGTGTGTGTGTGTGTGTGTCCATATGTCACTGATGTTCCTGATGGTTGTATTAATTACAGTGCATTCATTTGTGTCTTTGTAGTTAAACAAGTTGTTAACACGGTTAAGTTTAAGTAGCCGTTTTTTTCCCAGTGGTACGTTGTCAAGCCTGTGATTTGAAGATGATGGATATCTCTGCTTGTGTATGTGCGTGTGTACTCACAGGGCTGGTGTATGACACACTAATGCAGAAGCACCAGTGCATGTGTGGTAACACCAACACCCACCCAGAGCACGCGGGCCGAATCCAGAGTATCTGGTCCAGACTGCAGGAGACCGGACTGCGCAGCAAGTGTGAGGTACCAAACTCAGGACGCACAACCAAATTAGCAGATTAGTCTCAGACACCTCTCAGAGATTTATGAAGATGATAAGAATAAGCGTTATTTGCGAGGAGACGACAATCTTCATGCTTAAGTTGTAACTAAAGCCTAAGTCACTGTCTCTGTCTCGTGGAGTTTTGCATGTTCTCCTCGTGTCCATGTGGGCTTCCTTTACTTTCCTCTCACCCCTCAGTAACAGCTTGAACCCTGCCAGGATACAGAGAATGCTGTACCGTAGAAGGAGTGATACAGTTCTTACGAAAGCATCGTCTTTGCCGGGTGCAATGTTTTTATCTCGTCTATAGAGGGTGCTATAAAGCCACATTTACAGCCCGAACACACTGAGTACGTCTCAGTATTCATACTTGGGTGCCAATACTGGTGAAGGTGCGACCCATGATGACTTCTTTGGTTTGTGTGAGCTGAAGATCACACTGCAGGTTGAGTTAGTATTGTATTTCTGGTACGTGGGGAAAGGTACTGCAATGAAGCCGGGTTCCTAAACCTGCCTTGCTTGTTATGTAATCACTGTAACACATGACCTCGAGTGGATTATTGCTTTTATAAAATGGCGACAAATAAATAAATAAAGTGCTCAGCACATAAATCATGTTACTGCTGTATTAATAAGACTATTAACAGTCTGTTAACAGTTCGCTTTGGTTGCCTAGCAACAAAACGGTCAATGATTAAGCTGTCTTATGGACAGAATAGCTTAAGTGTAAAACTTTCTTGGTTGTAAATTCACTGGAATTAAATTACTATGATGCAGTCACAGTTGTTCAAACGTGGCCCAGCCAATCAGATTGAAGAATCAGAGCTCTCCGTTTTTCTGTCCAATACTTCCAAACATTGTGTTGTAACATATTTTATGGCATTATTGATATGTTGATATGGGGGGGGGACCACCACAGGAAGCTATTTATTATTCAATAAAGATTAAAATGCATAAAAACACATAAACCGGGTCCATTTAATTGTCTCAGATGTTCTGGGTTGAGTTTTCCTTCCACAATGAAACTTTAATCATTCAGTCATGAAAAGGCAGAAAACCCCCTAAACGAGCACTGCTGCACAAAGCACTTTTATAGCCGCGGGTCCAGCGTAGCGAGACTCGGTGTTAGCGAGGACACCTGCAGTGGGTCATTCCTCTTCTCTGGCATCATGCGGACCGCTGACGTGCGGTGACTAAGCCCAAACCGACGTTTAATAGCTCTAACTGGATCTAATCTCTCCCACCGTGCTCTTCTCCTCCTCTGCGCTCCATTGCGTCACGGCTATTAGAGCCAGTCGCATAGCTGCCGTCTCTGTTTTCCTACAAACAAACAAGTAAACAAGGAACAGCAATGTTAGCAAGTCTCAGAGTCTCTCTCTCTCTCTCTCTCTCTCTCTCTCTCTCTCTCTCTCTCTCTGTCTCTCTCTTTCTTTCTCCCTCCTCCTCCCCATCTGTCTCTTTCTGCATGGTATGGGAAGTGGGTGTAGTTAGCTCTTCTGTGAGATTGTTTATTGTTCTGGGAGATGGGAACACAGAATTGGGCCTCAATTAAAGGCAGTCACGACTCTAATACCCCCTAATCTACAGCAGGGGGGCCCTTAAAGACAGTGAAGCCATTTCAGGCTGCTGCCAGCCACAGCCGGGGCCCCGGAGGGCCCTTTTTAACTGCATGTGCTGTTAAACCCAAGAGCTAACCCACCCTCCATTGCTGCAGGTGTCACTATAGCTTACATACACACATACACACATATACACACACACACACACACACGTGTGCACATGCACACAGGTGAGCGGCGCTGGCTAACTCAGACTCAGGTCCTCAGAGAACCCCTCATGGTCTGGCCGAGTGCCACAGCTCACGTTATTGCAGAACCGCAGCTTTCCTGCTCCAGCGCTTTGTTCTGGTGCCGAGCACACCCAGGCTGAAACCTGACACCTTGTTCCTCCACTTGCTGCAGACAGACCTTAAGGGAGAAACTCGACATGGTTTTGATATCATGATAACCCACACAGCATTGATGTTTATATTAGCAGACACGTTCGGTGGGAGTGATGTACTAGTTATACAAGTTTCAATCCAAACATACAGTCAGACAAGCAAGTGAATTCTTAACCATACTCTGGTGGTATAGTTTTCAAAACGAGCTAGTTAACTCTGAATAAGTATGCGCACTAATCAGCGTGATTTGCAGGTAAAGTTTTTCTTCTTTTTCGTTCATCAGGCAGGAAATGAGAATTGTTTGCATGTAGGAGCTAAAACTCTGAGACATTTCGATTCAAGTTTTGATTGCTGCTCTTGCTAAAATTGCAGCTTGTATGGCATGAACGTTCACCTGTTGCTTTGTCGAACATAACAGGGGTAAGGGTCTTGCACCAATGAGCATCACTTTTTTTAAATGCCCATGTTAGTTTCAGCTGACGGGAGCGAGGGGTCCATTTAGAGGAGGTTTTATTGCAATGTTTAGTTGCAGTTCAAATCACAGGCAGCAAAAGGCTCTTAAAATGTCAGACCTCTGTTTTAAATGAATTTTTGTACAATTCTTAAAACTTATGCCAGCTGTGTGTGTGTGTGTGTGTGTGTGTGTGTGTGTGTGTGTGTGTGTGTGTGTACATACAGTGTATCCGGGGCAGGAAGGCCACACTAGAGGAGCTACAGACGGTTCACTCCGAAGCTCATGTGCTGCTCTACGGGACCAACCCACTGAGACAGAAATTAGACAGTAAGACACACACAGACTCACACACGTGCATATCTATATACACTGAGGTACCAGAAAAACCAGTATACCAGTTAATTCTTAGTAGGTCCCCCGTGGGATCTTGGAGGGAACGTTGCACAGTCCTCACGTGAGACGATTCTTTTTACGGCCACACTGCTGCCGTAAGTTCGAGGTTTCGCCAGAATTCTTGTAGTCACGGTTACACCCTTGAGACGCTCATGCGTGAAAATCCAAACTTTGCTTCTACCTCCGAAATGATGTGACCCATCTCACAAACCATGTCGGAAATCTCAAAATCGTGATAACTTGCCTTCCTCATGGCAGAAACGGCTCTAGAAGCTTCCATAGATGTCTATCACTTTATATATGAACTGGCGGATGCAACTGGTGACATGCATAGGTGGCGTTGCTATGAATTTTACATAGGCTCCAGTACCAGTTTTTCTGGTACTTCAGTGTATATAAATGCCCTGGTCTGGGTGAATGAGATGGAGGTGTTTTAATGATTCTTTCTCTCAGTCAGTGTGTGTGACCAATCATCATTCCCTCCCA
>JAOVVH010000058.1:22298521-22311901 GCA_028566435.1 Scorpiodoras heckelii | reverse complement strand
CCACCCCCTCACCCACTCTCCCACTCTCTCTCTCTCTCTCTCTCTCTCTCTCTCTCTCTCTCTCTCTCTCTCTCTCAATCTCTTTTGTCTTTTTTCCTCACGGTCCGTGTTTGTATCACCTCTTTTCATTTTTGTGACCTGTCTATGTGGCCTGATCACAAACTTCTTGGCAGAATGGAAACATTTATTTTACTAACTGTTATTCCAGTTTTTGGAGTATTCTATTTATTAAAATATTTTAATTTCATTTCAAGTTTAAGCTTAAAATGTAGGAAAACGTAGGAATATATAAAAGCATGTAACTTTTATCTTATTAGTGTGTTGTGGATGCAACACACTATTTATTGTTTTCATATTGGAATAGAATGGAATATTTTTTTATTATTCCACTTGAGTTTGGCACTGCTTCTGCTCTTACAATTTTTGAGATATCTACACAACTCCAATTTTGACGTATCCAGCCTGACACGAAGGCATGTGCTTGTATACAACTTTTGGAAATATTCATCTTTTCTCCCGCTACACTCATTTCTTCCTTCTTTTTTTCCCAATTCATTTCACTGGGATTTTTAAGCACACCAAAATTCACTCCGTCAAACCTGGGTACACCAGGACCTGTTGTGTCAACGGTAGATCACACTCGTCTTTCTCTTTATATCCGGCCTGAATTTTCTCCATTCATTTGAATGTAGACCACAAAGAGTGAGTGATGTCATCCCCACCCTATTGTTTGAGTGTAAATTGTCTGAATTTACTTTTTCACCAAAGCATACTTGTCTCAAATCCTTATACGCTCAACTAGAAACTGCCTTTAAATATTTAAATGGTAGAGATATTACCCCTTTCAAAAATATCTGAATATCTAGTTGTTTCAAAGTAAATTTTTCGAGTTATCAGCATTTATTAGGCAAGAGGGAGAATAAACAGCTAATTCAGTTTCATGCAGAATCTCTTGCATCTTTTAAATAGTCATAACTCGATTGAGTCAAAATGATTGTGTGAACATCCTGAATTGAACCCTGTCGTTAGATACGTGATTTGGTTAATATTTTTCTGAGTTTTGAGCGTTTGCTTACTCCTACAACAGGCTTTTTCACATGCCACCTATTGAAATGAGACATTGTACCATATCCTTGACTGCTCTTATGTCATTTAAACTCTCATCAATCAAAGGATTCCCACGCATTCTATTACATCCTATTAGATACGCAATATGGTGAATATTTTCCCTAGTTTGTGCAGTTGTTTTTACAATATTGCGGAGTGTATAAATGAGGATAAATTTCTTCCAAACCATTTTACTCTTGTCTTATTTACAGGATCATACATTAAAAAATTTTCAGTGTACTTATACTAATTAAGCATCAAAATGACCATGTGGAGCTGATCACATATTTCTCAAGCTTTGGGCATTTCCACTGTCTTCATAGCTTGCTTCCAGCTTCTAAATTTTGGCAATATGGATAGGGAAAAGGGACAAATTAGTTATTGTTCTGATAAAGTTATGGATGGTGAAAAGGATCAGATTAGCCCAGGATTAAATGTTATATTATGTGTGTATTATGCAATACGTGTAGTATTACTGTGTAAGTGTACCATGTTTTAATATCTCTGTGGGGACCACATGTCTCCACAATTATAGGAATATCTAATATTTTTGAGCTTGTAGGGACATTTTGCTGGTCCCCATAAAGAAAGTGGGTTTTTTTTTGTATGTTTGGTTTTTTTTTTGTAGTTTTTCACAAAAAATTTTAAAAAAGTGTGTGTGTGAGAGAGAGAGAGAGAGAGAGAGAGAGAGAGAGATGCTGAAGATTTTCCATCACAACACTCAGTTATTCCAAGAACGGCACCAGTTACAAATCCATCATTGTATGTTCAACCATCCTTTGTAGATTACATCTAACTCCAGCATGACCTCATGTCAGTCCTTATGCAAGTGGTTTAATGCATGCGTAGTAAAGAATAAACACTGGTTGTGGTTAAGTGGAACCTTTGTTCACTTTTTAGCCTGCATTTGCACCAACATTGCTGATAAAGTTCACTTTCAATCTGATTGTGATCCAGAATGGTCTTATATCAGCCCAATAGCCTGTGACAAGACCTATTTTCCTCCACACGCGCGCACACACACACACACACGTGCACACACACTGTCTTATCTGAAGCTCTCTGGAACCGTACAAACTTACATTTATCTAGATATCTGGTGAACACATAAACATTCATGTCTGCACACACAAATATACTTAACCATACATACTTAAGACTGTACACGCATTTAATGACCTACATGCACACATTTTCTTCTCACAGTGTCCACACAGTGACCTCTAATAAAGAAATATAATGAAATTTGTGTCTAGTGCGCTATTATTTAATTAAGTTTTTGGTTCTTTGTCTATGTACACACAGGTCCTAATTCACTGTACCATGTTATCCAGGCCTATTGCAAAACAGTACATCTCCTCCCTTTTTATCCCACTCTCTCTTTTTCATTCCCGAGTACTGCAAGGGAATATAGCCGAGTATTTGGACGCTAAACTGGCTTCTTAGAGAGGTCTGAGTTGGTTAGAACAGGATGCATACAGCCAAAGATCAAAAGAAGCCTGGAGCCAAAATCCTGAGCCACATTTATTAAAATTAAACCTGCCTCTTGTTATATGTTTAGGACCACTAAATCCTGTGTGCCTTCTTTACAAAAGAAAAAATATGATGTAATACTGCTCTTTTCCTCCTCCTCTGTCTTTCCCTCTTTGCCTTGTCCTTGGCTGCTTTGATGGAGGGCCAAGTGGCAAAGCTCTTGGGTAAGCTCTAAACACCACTCACACTTCCTTTCTCATTCTCTGCAGGCTTTGGCTACCTGACCAAGCAGCTGATGGGCCTGGCCGGCGGCCGCCTGGTGCTCGCTCTCGAGGGGGGTCATGACCTCACTGCCATCTGCGATGCGTCTGAAGCATGTGTTTCTGCTTTGCTAGGAAACGAGGTATGAACATACTGTAGAGCTGCAAAAAAAATGTAAAATAGGGTCAGTGATTTTAGTGCAGTTAAGCAGTATAGATGGTCCCTCAGACATGTTAAAGCTCAGGCATGTGTGCATAAAGCCTTCAGCAATTAATGTTTTCCATTCTGAGCACATTGTTGTGAATAAAATGTCTGCTGGGTTTTGTATCCACAGTGTAGCCTGGCACCAGAGACACTAGTGTCTTCTCTAGAAAGCATTGCATGACACTATAAAGTTACAATTTAACTGCTCCTAAATGAAGCAGCTGGAAATGTGGCATCCTCACTAATTCATACATTAAACTCAACACAAGAAACCTGTTGCAGTAACATAAAAATAAATACCTCCACGTAAATGAGGAGTTACTATGAACAATTTTAAAGTATGGATTTAACTATTTTCTATACACTGAAGTACCAGAAAAACGGGTATAGCAGTTAATACTTGGTAGGTCCCCCACAGGATCTTGGAGGGAACGTTGCACAGTCCTCACGCTGATGTTTGTTGAGGCCCCAGTACTGAATTCCAGTGTTACTTGAGGCAGTGTTACACATCTATCGCGTGAAACGATAAGTTCATGGTTTTGAGAGAATTCTTATAGTCACGGTACTCACTTGAAATTCTTATAAGTGAAAATCTGAACTTTGCTTCTACTTTGCTTCTACCTCCGAATATCTCACAAGCTCCAGCTATTAAACCACGTTGAAAATCGTGAAACAGCTCTAGAAGCTTCCATAGATGTCTATCACTTTATATACGCACTGGCAGACACATCCAGTGACATGCATAGGTGGCATTGCTATGCATTTTGCATAGGCTCCTGTACCAGTTTTTCTGGTACTTCAGAATATAAAGGTTAGGTATCATGTTAATCAGAGTCTGCCAGCTTCTATTTCTTAATGAACTAGTTTAGCATATTAAGCAAACTGTTTATGCAGTAACAGAGCTGATGATTTTTAAACTGTTATACAACTCCATCAGTTAGTTGTATAAATCAGGTCTTCAAAACAACAAAACAACCCATTTTTATCATTAGACATTTGATCAAGATATTTTAGCATACAATTCAATCATCCTGCTCAATTAAATTTTTTTATACAATGTTACTGTCACATTGAATTTTATTTTATTTATTTATTTTTTTTGCCAGTCATACATTTTCTCTCCCTGTTCCACAACCTCTCCCCGCTCATCTCATCTTTGCTGCACAGTGTAGGAGGAAGCTCCCACTGCAGAGGAATAACAAGAGTCAAGTTGAAAAATTGAAGGTTAATTGTGGAAGTGTGTTCCCTCTTGAACACGCTGTTCTCTGTGATTCATGACACACTCAGTAAAATGCAGGTCCCTCGTTTCTCATAAGTTAATGGCTTGAACTGTGTTTTTGGCCATGATGGATCTGAGTTTTGCCCTGCGCTGTAGATATCACTGTTTTGGTTAAAAAAAAAGAGACACTGTCTGGAACCATGCATATTCTGTTGTGCATTGTTAGGTTTTGCACACAGTAAAGCTACAAAAAAAGGGTTCCTGCTCGTTAAAGGGAAAGTATATAATTGACAGGACAGCTACAGATATCTCAACAATGCTTGGGACATGACATAGTTCATGGGTACGCCTTCACTGTAATTGAAAGAGAAGAGCTGCTAAAGACATCTGCTCTGGCCCTGAGAGACCTTACAGAACATCTAATAGCATCCTGTCCACAAAGGAGAGAAGTCAGCCTAGCTCCAATTCAAGTTTTTAGAAACGGGCTTAGATTGAGATGAGAGCATTGACAATAGAGCGTGATGGGCAGAATGTTGTCACTCCAGCACTCTTCTCAGTGTTGTAATATGATGACCTTGTTAGCTGTATCCAGTCCACTGGATGAGGAGAGAAGTAAACAGAACAGTAAGACTGGCTCCTGAAGCTTGTAAAGAAACTGCCAGAGTGTGAACTGACCTAGAGAAGTGTAGGCTGGAGGATGGGCGCAAAGTTGGTCTGCAGCTTAATATTAATCAGTTTATCTGCTTGGCTTCCAGCTTTGAGATCAGCATCTTAAATATGGTGACTAATGTGTAAGGGTGTGCAGGAGAGAGGAAACAAGAAAGGTGAAGACAGAAAATGGAGACAGCAGACAAGAGGAAAAGAGTGGGAGTGTTGTTAATAATAGAGCTACAACTGATCCGGAAAGCATCACTGCTGCTCTGTGGATATGTTTCAGACACCTACGGTGATCATTCACCTTGGGGGTATGATGGGCGTAGAATGTCAGAGCTTTAAGTATAAAGACATACCCCAGTTTTTTTCTTTCTCTCTCTTTCTCTCCCTCTCTCTCTCTCTCTGCAATCACACAGTGTCCCTGTTCCACATCTGCAAGCGGTTAAGCTCACACTTTATGCACATGGGGTCACTAACAGAGAGCGAGATACAGAGATGAAGTAATCAAAGGAAATTAAGAATCATTTGAAGTCTAACGGAAGCTGTCATCATAAAACAGATATTGCCGTGCAACTTTTATCAGACCAAACACACTTCTCTCACATATCATCCCAAGCCTCCAAACTCTAAAACAACACCACTGCCATGACAATAAGGACACTAACCCGCACCACACCTCAGTTCAACTCATCTCGTCTCATTAGCCGAGTCCAACGGTTTTTCCGCCGTGCAAAATAGCTACACGCATCACATGCCAAATTCAGACACACATGATTAATAATTAACGCCGGTGTTTTTTGTGGCATGTATTCATCAAAAACCTGGAAGGGCCTTTCTCTGAATCCGAACAAGTGAAAATCAGCCACGTGTTTCATTTGATGACCCGAGCATCAGGGATCCTGAACCTCAGGGTTGAAATCACCAAACTTGATAACAGATCAAATAAACAGAGAGTAAAGCCTTTAATCAGAATTTCAGGAAGCAAGTGTTTTATCACGGTCTTTACAAAGGCTTTAGTGTAATAGAGTTGGAATGCAAGCCACTGATTCGTGATGAGGCAGATAGAACAAGAGAAGGGAGTGTGTATATGTGTGGGTACACACACAGACTGTAGAATGCGTTGAATACACTTATGGGAGCACAGCTGCTTCGGCTAGCCCGAGCCCCAAATGAACCCATCATGCTCATGCAGTTTCAAGCCCACACATTTTGATCACGCATAATGAAATCAGATTTATGGAGCCTTCTCTTCGCTATCTCCTCGTACTTCATGCTCTTCTTCCTAGAGAAGGAAGGTGGGGTTGCCTTCCAACAATGCCCTGTCCTGTGTGACTGGTCATTATGTCAAGCGTTTTACTGTTGACTCCAGTGTGAGATATATCCTGTTTTATTGGAAGGTAAAGATCAGGAGTCTCTGCTATAATAAGGGTTATGTGTCTTCCTCCCCATTTAAAAACTCAGATCAGGACAGATGGCTGGCAGTAAACCTTGTCGCAATTGACCTGTTTTTTGTTTTGTTTTGTTTTCCCACCTCAGCTCTTCGGTGACTAATTGAAAGCCTTTTCTGATTAAGTACCTCATGAATGATGCATGAGCTCTGATGTTAGTCAACTCTGAACTCGTGACTAATTGGTGAATGTGCACTAACAGATGTTGCTCTCCAACTTGTGGTTCCTAGTAATTATTTGATAAACAACAACCTAATAGGCTAATTGTTACCAGTCACTGATGAGGTTATCCATGTGTTTACCCAGCAGTTACTGTAAACACGCATGTTTTTACCTCTTGAGTCCCAGCTCCACAGTTTGTCCTATGGAAATGCACACCAAGGTCAAAAATAATTTCATACAAGGTCACTTAAACATAATATACAGTAATCAGTTAAGGCATACCTTGGAATGTTTCTAATAACATAGGCAGTGCCATGAAATGTACATCATTTGTGTAATGTTCTTGAATGTTTATATCATGCATTCTCTGAAACCTGTCTAAGATATTCCCCAGGAGCTTTGAGTTTGTACAGTATCTTCTTCCCTGATTGGCTTCTTGCTTGCACTTTTGCAATCAGTGCCATGGGTTTAGATTGCTTTTGACAAGAGGATAGATTCGGTACTGTACTAGAAAAAGTGATTATCTCTGAATCTGTATGGGTCCTCTTACTTGGCTTGGTGAGTTGGAGAAACTCCAATAAAGCGCTGTCATAGGGGGACTGCCTTGCATTCCATACCTGCTGAGCTGCATGGAGAGTGCTGACAAGACCCATTAAAGTTTATAGCAATGCGCCATGGTTGTCTTTCAAACTGATGGACTGACTTGCCCCATGGCCTGTGCCAGAGCAGGTGAGGTGAGGGTGAGGGTTATACTCTCAGCAGGGTATGGAGGAGGGCTGGGGCAAAGGGAGGAGTAGGTTAGGGTTAGTGAGTCGAGGCTATGTTGAGGTGCAACGAGAGATTTCTGGCAGAAGATTGGCTGAGAATGGAAGTGAGCTACAGGGAAGCTGCACAGCAGGGCATCGTGAGTAGATGACCACCTGGCTTTAGAAACACTGAGATGACTGATTACCTTACCACATGCGACTATGCATATGGGCACAAAAAATGCCTGTTTGAGTAAAACCAGAACCATGTCCACACTGAAATGTCTGGTTATGGTGCACCCTTCGGAGCACAGGTGCCAAACTCGACAAGGGTTGGGCACTCTTCTCTTAGAGCTTGCCATACTTCCAGTCTGCTTAATGCCAGTGGCTCAACACTGAGCTCTATTGTGTGCCATGGGTGCTCTGTTAGCCAGCCACAGCCCTTGGGCTCCACTTCAGCCTCATATTTTAACTCTGGCTTTTCTCATATGCAGTTGAAAGGTACTGAACGTGCATGGCAGACTTCCACAACTCTAGCACAAACACTTCGCCATTTAGTTCTTCTCCATTTGTAGATTATTGTTTGATTAGGAGAAACAGTGCTGTATTTGTATGAGACTGAATCTCACTGTAATTCTAATTCATACATGGTATATGAAAGGAGTGGTCCTAATCTCTCCTTTCTTGGTTGCCTGCTTTGTAAGGCTGCAGAAAGAAAAGGCATGTGTCTGTTTTATTTCTCCCTTGGACACTCTAATAGTAGGCAGTATCTACTCTTTTGGCATCCTTTTTCATGCAGATGCTGCCTGTAGCTCAGACCTGTCTTTTTTATATATATATATATATATATATATACATATATTTTTTTTCACAACAAAGGGTTTTGGCCATCATAGCATTCAAGGCATGAAAATGAATTGCTCCACATCAGTGATGAATTATTGTCTCCTGGCCATTTTCTTTATGTTCTGGCTATACTTGTGCTCCTGGAGTTTGACAATGAACAAAACAAAGTATTATGGAATAATATGGTGCATGCTGAACCAGGATTGTTATAAGTGAAGTGTTGACTAACCACCAGCACTACAAAAGCACTGCAGATGACCCTGCCAATCAGACACCTGTCCTGCAGATAACCTTGCCAAGTAGATACCTGTCTAGCAAATAACCTTTACCTATACCCGTCCTGCACATAACCCTGCTAAAGAAATAACAGTAAACCTGTCCTGCATCTAATCCTGCCAAACAGGCACCAGTCCTGCACATAATCTGGACAAATGGTCACCAGTTCTGCAGATAGTCTTGCCAAACCGACAACAGTCCTGCAGATAACTCTATAAGATGGAAAGCTGTCCTGCAGATAATCTTACCATTAGACGGTTAATCCTGCAGATGATCCAGCCAGACAGACACCAGCACTGTAGATAACAATGCAAAACAATTGCTGCGTCTGGATGGACAACAGAGAATTGTTAGAGCTATTGCTAGGAGATATCCAAAAGACTATAATTGGTGACTTGGGTAGGAAAGAGCTCTCGTCTGCTAGTGACATACCCCAAGCGTGAGTGTATGAGCTTGAATATATGAAAATGCCAAGTAAGACGCTCTTCCAAACTGGATTCCCAGCCCTGGTTTTGCACGAGGAGTCGTTTTTTAAAAAATTCCCTGAGGTGCATAATGCCAAAGCATGTCAATATGGGGTAACGTCCAACTCTGCAGCTAACCCAGCCAAGCTGCCTCCAGCTCAGATGTATGCCCGTTTTTCACATAGCACTTGTTTTGCCAGTTATAAGTTGATTAATTTCTTCTTTTGAAATACGTAAAGAAGCATTGCAAAGACTGCATGCTTGTTAGGGCTGTTGACAATAAGACAGATGAGTGTGACTGTTCTAGTAGTGAAATATTCCACTGAACGTAGAGCCATGAAAAGTGTCAGTGTCTGATGTGGTGTTTTGAACTCTTTTCCATAGTTGGAACCACTACCTGACAAGGTTCTTCAACAAAGGCCCAATCTCAATGCTGTGCGCTCCATGGAGAAGGTTGTGGAAGCCCATAGTAAGTGGACATCTTGCACTCGTGCTCAATACCAAGCCAGATTGTTGAATACTTAATTACCTGACAGAACAAGCTGTCTGTATTTGATGATGATTCTAAGCATTGTCCTCTGGTCCGTGTGTGTCGAAGGTAAGTACTGGCGCTGTCTGCAGCGCAGTGTTTCGACGCTGGGCTACTCCCTGATTGAGGCTCAGAAGTGTGAGACAGAAGAGGCTGAGACTGTAACCGCCATGGCCTCGTTGTCTGTAGCCACCAAGAACATTGGGAAAAGGTAGGCTCTATTGTTGAACTGCAGTGGCTTGACGTATAAGTGGTGTATTCGGTAACAAATAACGGGTTTGTATATGTGTCCCAGGTCTGAAGAGGAGCCAATGGAGGAAGAACCACCACTGTAGATGACTGGTGACCAACTTGACTGGGTGACCTCCTTGGCTCACTGCCTCTCACTGGTGTGTGATCTCACTCTGCTCTCTCCATATGTTTCATTTTGGCCACTCCAGGCTCCATGGCACCGCCGCCTCCGAGTGCCTTTTCAGCACAGAAAGCAAAACAGACCGAAGACGTCTTCAAAAAAGTGCAAGCACACCAGGGTGGAAAACCTCCGCAGTTTTTGTCTGTCTCTATCTAGAGCAGGGTGTGTCCAGGCCTCCCTTCTGCTCTATCTGCACAGACACCTGCTTTCCAACAGGATGTGGACTTGCGTCTCACTGTAGAAGCGAGAGCTGGTGCTTTCAAAAACGAACTCTTCTTTTCATGGCCACTAACGTCCGCATGGTTTTAACTGTGGACATTGTCATGGCTGTGTCCTCGTCTGGTTTTATTTCTTGTCTGTTTGATTGTTTTATTTGGTTTGTCTTTTCTTGAGGAGGGAAACGTGACTGGTGCTGTTTCATTCCGAATTGGGAAAATATTTTGAAAGTTACTTCTGGATGCTTTGCTCGATGTTTGAGAGGAGAGGCCAGAGACATGGGCAGGGTGAGAGAGAGGTAGAAAATGTAAGAGGACGTGTGGAAGAAAGCTGACGAAGCAGCTTGTCTGAAGCCCCTCTAACACACACGAGAGACACTGAGAGCTTGTGCCTTTTTTTACAGAGCTGGTGGATTTAATGATGATTTGAGAAGAACATTGCCTTAAACTAGTTCCATAAGGGGAAGGCCGTCGGGTCCTTCCGCCCCCTCCTCCATTTTTTTTCCAGGAGCGGAATGGCTGGAGGCCCGAAGGACAGAAAGCCCTTTGCATGTTTACCAGGAATGTCCTGCAGACTTGTGCGTGTCTCACACACATTATCATCCTTTTATTGGCGATTTATTTTCCTCTGCATTTTTTCGATACTTGCTTTGGACTCAACTTTTAAATAACCAAGAAGGTAGTTGCCAGCCATATCCAGGCAAACATTGTTGGAGAAGTTTTCAATTGATTTCTTTAGTACGTTTGCGAGCAAGTGCAGCCCAATGTAGCTACTTGTTCAAACTCGATGACCAAATCTATACATCCGTCTCCGTTAACTCGCATGCACTGTTACTGAACACCATTCCCAAGTAGACCAGTAGAGGAACACAAACTAAAAGCATGAGACCTAACCAGTAGTTCAGTGCCACTAACTGCAGGCGTACATGATAGGACTGTTAACATGTTTATCTTCTTCTACAACTTTGTGGTTTATGAGAAACGTCGAATGATTGAATGATTGAAACTATTTATATTTTTCGTGTATTTCTCACAGCAGACATTAGACTTTTTATAGGTATGAATGTCACAGTGTTCATATTCGATTCGATTAATAGTGCTAGCTAATCACCGATAATAACCTTCTGTCCAGATGGCCAGTTTTCATTGGCATCTTTCAAATATGAGCATAAGGGCTGGAAAAAAAACCAACAATTTTAAAAATATACCGTTGAGCCTTCAGATGTTCCAGCAGACAGATTCAGTGCTGGTGCCCAGCGTGATGTTTCCTGCAATCCTAGCAGCACTGCAGTGGACGTCCTTACAGATTTCACTACAGGCAGGTGCTACTGTCTGATTGAATGTGTATACGTGTAGGTGTGTGCGTGTGTGCGCGTGTGTGCGCGCGTATGTGTGTGTGTTACACAATCCAGGAATTAATCGGACCACCAGCCTTCACCCTGATAAAGATGCTGAAACCATGAAACCATGGAGATGGCTGTGACACTGCATCGCATGAGAGCTGAGTGCATACTGTAGGTATGGAACACCTGCATGGCAGCATATGTATGCATTTTAATGATCATTTACCTGTGCGTGTGTACGTGTGTGTGTGTGTGTGTGTGTGTGTGTGTATGTATATAAATATATATACAAGCATGCTCGCTGACGACTTCCTTCACTCTGACACTGATTAAACACACTGTGGACTGATGCAGATGGGCTAATTTGTTTGAAAACCCCAACTCATGTTGAGCCTCTTGGCAACTACCTTTATCATTGTATGAACTTACGATTCTTTTTTAATATTCTCATACGCAAGATGGGAGAAGGGCATATTAACGAAGGAGACATGACTTGCAGTCACAATTGTTCTTAAAAGTCTTATTGGTATACCGCATGACTACTCCATTCTGCCAGTTTTGTCTGTTTTTTTTTTTTCCTTGTCATCTCAAATCTTTTTATACTTATTTTATTTGTCTCGTTTTGTTTTTTAGGTTTTGATTATCATTTCCCTGTTACACTCTGTACAGTTGACAATGTTGTTTTACATGCTTAGAGTTCATAGTTCTTCTCTTAGAGAGCAGCCTTTTACACACACATGCTGGGGTTCTGGTTTTCTTTGGGAGGGTGAAATTGAGATTTTTACTTTGTATAATGATTCCAACAATTGTGTATTTACTATATGTTCTGTTTATAGTAGATTTCTATATGGAAAAAAAGATCTATAGATATATATTATAAAAAACTTTCAATCATGTTTGGAAAAAAATTGGAAGTTGGTGATATGCTCATATATCTGCTCAGTGTACGCTCTCTTCTCTCCTCCTGGCTGCCGTTGGTTTAGCGCTCCACTGGGTCTACATCATGGCACTTCATAACGCAGCGACTTCAATGCATAATATCTACTGAAAACACAAGCTCAGTGAATATTCTGGCAAGTTTGTCAGCTTAGACCAAATGAAATCTACTTCTCTGTTTGATGCATCCAAATTCGCAGTGCAGTCGATCGTGTATTATGCAGCTAGCTGCTTGACTTAAAAGCACTTGAAGTAAGATTTACTTGTTATTGTTGTACTGTAGCATGATCACTTACAAAAAAAAAACAACAAAAGCTGCAGCATTTCTTAGCGTGTCACGCCTCACTTCTTTTACTGAATGATTCGCACTAAAAATGGCGCTGATTGAGATTTCCGCCGAAGCTTTAATCAGTGTTCTGAATGAAGTAGCGGCTCTGACGGCTCACTTGACCAGAACTCACATCGCTTTGCAGCAACAGTCTGAACTATGGCAGCCATTTTCTTTCTTTCCTTTTTTTTTTCACCTCAAAGAGGATCTTTGTATATCTGGTTTCTCTACCCAGCATCCAGATAAATGACGAAAAAAAAATCACATTCCATTTATTTTGATTTTGTTCCCATTTATTTGACCATTTGTCATTCCTGCTAATTTGCCATTAAATCTGGGCCTAGCTTGTTTATTCAAAGGCCCGGCGAAATTTCTGTATCGTTCTCTTTGCTCCACTTCTGCATGGTTTATGTGTCGGCATGCCTGTCTGTCCTTGTAACATATTTGCACAACCGATGAGCACTGTAGGACGAGACTTTTCCAGCATCGGAGAACGGCTTGGGACGCGACAGCTTTCTTGTCTGTTCTGTGGTCAGGAAGCAGAAAAGAAAGAACGATGCTTCTTGTCTCCAACATGTGCTTTTTACTTGTAAAAAAAAAAAGGAATAGAGAAAGCTAAACAATTTCAAATCATTTGAATATTTTACAAAACAAAACTATCTAGCACTTGTGACATACAGACAACAGATTTTATTGTATTTATGTAGAACTTTGTTTTAGGTGAACTACACACTACATATTATGCCTGTGTGATATA
>JAOVVH010000058.1:22217060-22231471 GCA_028566435.1 Scorpiodoras heckelii | reverse complement strand
TTTAGCTCGGGGAACAGACACAGTCTCAATATGGTGGAACCTTAGTACCTTTACCTATTGTAAATTTAGTTTCCTACTTTAAGTAAATGCACATTTCTGCTTTTACATGATGGAAAACTTTGAAACTGTAGGCTTTGCCAGACTGTTTATTTAGATGCATTATTGCACTTTTACTTTTACTTTGACTGTCTCTAAGAATAGCAGGTTGCTTAAGGCAGGGGTCCTTAACTTTTTTTTTTTTTTTTTGCATTCCAGAGTACAACAGTTTCCAAGAAAGTTCAGCATAGATTGTCAGAACAAAGGCAAATATGCGCTATCATTCATTGATTTGAACTATTAAAGCTTTTTATTCATGAACTTATCTAATTTACCTACCTATCTCCACTATCATCATGTAATTAAAAAAAACTATACTTCAGTAACCCCATGGATCTACAGTACATAAGGGATTCCTGGGAATCCATGGAGAACCATGGCCTTAAGGGTTCTCTGGATGGTTACGTGTTCTAACTTCAGTGTTTCTTCAAGAGTAGTAACACTATCCTATAACAGTAACACTGGCCTTTTTCACGCACAAATATATCAGCATCCCTCTTAAAACTGCTAGCCATTTAACCCCTAAAACATCAAATTAGATATGGTCTGTGGCAGCACAATTGTGTACTCATTAGAGAATCCTATAAAATCATGCATGACTACACAGCACTTTATGTAACATTAGGAAAATTTTGGATTGCATGCATATTTCAAAATCTGATAATCTGCTGATAATCAGCTTGATTTATTGATGAGGAAAACGTCAGATGTTGGCTGGTGACGTTAAGGAACAGTCACAATGCAGAAGTTAGCTTGGACCTGTGGAACATTGCTGGGCCCAGATCCAGCAGTTTCCCTAGTTCTGCTCCATCTCCCTATCACTGCATGCTGCAATTTGCCAAGCAGACAAGAGAACAAGAGATAAAGAAAACAGAAAGTTGAATCAGTTCATCTGGACACAAGGTTTAGTGTGAAGATACATTTTGTCACTCATCCGAGCGACTTCTTCAGAAATCGCTGAAGGCTGAAGAAGTCACGGTGATGAATGACAAAATGCATCTTCACCCTAAACCTTGTGTCCAGATGAACTGATTCACCTTTCTGGGAATTACGTACCAGGATTATTGAGCATGCGTCAAGACAGATGAAGAAAACAGAGAACGTCCTGTCTATCAACAAACATCCTGATATTATCACTTGCCTCACTCAAAGCTGACTCAAATAAAGGATCAGGAGAGATAGAAACCAAGATCATATGTGAAAGCGGATTTACTCATTTAAATTGTGTGGATTTAGGTTGTCCTTTTGGAAGGAATATGTAGAAGTTTTAAACAACATAGAGTTTCTCTATCAGAGACCGCCCCATATAGAGCCATTCTTTGACGCAAATAGCCATTAAGTATCTCAAATTCCTTTGACGAACCTTATCACAGCATGCTGAAATGCTCGTTTATGTCCTAGGAGCATATTTACATAGATGAACCCTTCCTGTATGGTTCTTTATAGAACATTTAAGGATTCCTTCACAGAATCCACAGAAGAACTCTTCTGAATTTTATGAAAAGAGCAAGGCACCTAACCCCCAGCTGCTCCCCGGGTGCCCTGGATGAGGCTGCCCACCGCCCCGAGCTAGTGTGTGCTCACATCACCAACGTGTGTGCATGTGTGTGTTTCACTGCACGGGTGGGTTAAATGCGGAGGACAAATTCCTCTGTGTGCAAGCACAGTAGGCCAATACTTCACTTTCACAGCTTGAATTTGCCCTGGGAAATCATACATCATAGATGAAAATCAGAGTAATTCACTTTGATTTTATCTATTGCTAACATTTTATGAAACGTCCCTACACAAAATAACTCTTACGGGTCCTTTAGTTGTTCCTTTGGAAGAACCAATAGAAGTTAATTTTTTTTTGCAGAGCCTCTATCTGAAAGGGTTCCAAATAGAGACTTAATATCTATAACTAAGGGTTTTCTTCCTAAAATAGTGATCTTTGAGGGATTTCTGATGGTTCATTGGATAATTACAGTTTCTTAGCTTCCTTAAAAGGTTCCCTTTCTGATAGGAAAGCTTTAAAGCTTCCCCCCCACAAATGGATGCTTGAAGAAATATTTTAAGCCTATACAGTCCAAATTTGGCCCAGGATACCAAATATCGGACTATTTTGTGGTTCTGTAGATTATTTCTTTTTAAAACTCTTTTAAAACTCGATACTCCGTTCTCAATATTTTTCTATTGTTTATCCTGTAAATTAATAGTGTTCCTTCTGCGAACCACCCCTGATTTATTCCTCCATTCACTCCACAGGACAGCCTCCCATTAGCACAAACACTCCCTGTAATTTACTTATCATCAAGGCAGGATTCTCACTTTACTGAGGTCATCTTGCTTCTCATTTTCTTGCCCGCACACCAGCAACATGGTCTTTCAGTACCACATGCCTGTACTTTAAAAAAATGACTTGTTCCAAAATGGCAGTACAGCACAAAGTAAACAGTCTGATACACTGTGATAAGGTTACACAATATTTCCGAACCACAACACACACACACACACACACACACACACACACACACAAAATGTTAACTGTTAACCTAAATAAATGGTAGAAAAAATGCCAAAAGCTACTGTAATGCAAGAATAACTTACATTCAGAGGTTAAGATGCAGTGAGAATTTTAGACCCATGCATCTCAGTTCAAAAGTCTGTTGTAAGCTCTGTGTAACCCTGACTCCTACACTGTACTGTAAATTTATACACTGAAGTAAATCTAATAAATAGTTCCTTTCTCATCCACATTAAGAGCTGAAATTCGCCTTGATATAGAGAAGGCTTTGGAGCGCTGAGTTTATCTCAGTGGAGTGTCACTGTGAAGAATTGACATCTGAGATTATAAATCAACAGCCTGCTCAAAGACTTCAGAAACGGTTGGAAACCACAAGAGCAATATACTTCAGCATGGAATTCACTGAGGACAGGATCCTCGCTTCACTGTCACGCAATGCTGAGGCAATCCAAAAGAATGCTCTAAAAGGCTTATGGGTCTCCTGAGTAAGGACTCTATACTGCAACCAGTGTGCAATATAAACACTCCTAATTCAATTAATGCAGGATATCTACACACTCGTCCAATATCGGACCAATAGCACAACCGCTGCTGCATCTGCTCGGTCTATTTCTGTCTATTATTCCCAATACCGCTCATAAAAAGACTGAATATAACGTACACTTTGGTGTTCTCCTGATGAAATGAAATATTGATCAACTCAACCCTGTGATCTGTGTAATAATGTTAGTGTTCCAAGCACAGTAAAGGGAGTATCATATGCACACTTGCCTGTCAGTGTTAATGTCTGAAGGAGGGAAAAAAGCGATCCAGACAGGAAATTCATGATTTTGACAGGAAGCTACAAGAGGGGGAGAGCGGTCAGAAGTCTTTAGAAATCAGGGCTCACTAAACAAGCGTGGCTGAGTAGGGGTGCTCTAAACGAGCGTGCCTGATTTAGGCCCCCTCTCAGCTCTGCTCCGCTCAGGGAATATCAGGTTCTGCCACATGGGCCCAGCCGTATACGCCTTCTTCTTTTCATGTGCTGACTTCTCAAATTTAGTTCCCTCCGTCACAGCTGTCTGTCCACGCCGTCTCACTACCCCCTGGACTCGGGAGTTTTCAAAATTCTGTCTGCCTAAATTCAACTTCCTTCCTGCTAAATACGCAATACAGCGAGGACGCTTATTGACTGTCATGCTCTCGAATTTGGTGCTTGGAGGCATAACAAAATACATCTCGTAAAATATGGTAAATAAATCAAGAGAGCATGTTGCCTGCATGAATTTCTCGTGTAGAGGAAACAGCTTAGGTTATTCCACACAACACTGAAGTTAACATCCATCAACGCAGAGGATGAAATGCGAGATGCTTTTCAGGGACTAAACAGCGACCCTGCCAAGAACAGGGCCTTCTAAACGTCTCTTTCCAACTTTTACAGGAGATCTGTAAAACTTGTCCGTGCCTTCTTATCATGGGAGGAAACGGTTGATTTGATGTGGCATTGGGTTGTGGATTTGGAGCCGTTCCCACCCTCTGTCAGAGGGGTCATACTTGGGGGGGAGGAGAGAAGTGGGCTGTGCTCCAAATGGGACACCCCAAGTCTTTGCTCTTCTCCAGACTCATTTTCAAGGATTGAAGAATCGTTTTGGAGTCTGCTCCATGTATTCCAATGTATTCCATGTCCATGTAATGGAAATAAATGAAATTGAAAAAGGATTTAAAAAAAAGGATGCTACATTGAAGTACATCGTGTTGGGTTCACTACTGGTGTCATGCGGGTGAGAATGATGCATTGTGGTGACTTCATCCCGCATCATGATGAATCATTGTGCCAATAGGATTCACAGGCCATTTGAGCTGGTCATGTCTCTGGAGATGCAAAGCCTTCCTTTTGCTAATTTCCATGCCTCCAGGCTTAAGTGTGGAAAAGTGGGCTGCAGGAAAATACGTTTTACTGCATTCCCACACTGGTCGTGGAATGAATTTCTTCCACTTTTTTGGTACGCTACTGATGTTGTTGAATGGCGGTTTGTCAAGGGAGTGACAATTCCTGTCCATATTCCCTCAGACACGCTGGCTGATTGTTGCATTTGTAGGCCAAGAGCATAGTGCATGGCGTTCCTCTCAGCTGTGGAACAGCTCCCCAGAGCCAAGGCTTCACTGAAGCAATTAACCATGGGTAATTTGCCTAAATGAATACTATCCATTACACATCCTCTGTAGTTACAGAGCTGGAAAGATTCTGAGACTGTGGTATTTCAAAAGGAAGTGGAAAAAGACAACTTTCCAACAGTTTATTGTAGTATATATCAGTTTTACAAGATATGAGTGTGGCAAAATAAAACAGTAATTAACATTCATTTACTACATTTCTAGATCATAAATAATTAGTGTAACTACAGTTTCTCTATCAGCAGCAAAACTACTGGCTCTTTAGTAGTAACATTATTATGTCATTTAATCATTCATTTACTCTATTTCATTAACATTATTGTTCAATGTACTGCTTAAAACTCTTCTATGGGCTGCTTTGAAATTATAAAAACAAGAACCAAGATCCTGAGACAGTATTTTATGATCCTTCCTTCCTGTATTTGCACAATTCACAACTACCGGTGCCTCTGGAAAGCAAGTCACATTAAGTGCCATTATGCAATTTTGGTTTTCCAAGTAAAACCAACTAACGAATTTATAGATAAATTTCCTCCGTTCTACATTTCCTGCTTCAAGCCCTGTTAATGATTTCAGTGTCGCCTTTTCCTAATCTTAAAGACATAACACCAGCACACACACCCTCTTCGCCTGATACAGGAAATACTTTGCACACATTGTTTAATTGATTCTGCATGTTCATGACACAAAAACATTGAAAAATTACCAATAATTTCTGAATCACTCTCCATGGCTAAAACTTCCCGTTATAGTGATCTGAAACAGAAACATCCTGCAAAATACTATTTTATTTGGACTCCGTATTAAAAGGGGTCGACTCCTTGATAGCATTCTTCCAACAGGAGTCACAGTTTAAATACTGTGATCCAAATCACATACCATCTGCAAATAAGTAAGGAGGTGGGGGGGGGGAATGGTTGGCCCTGTATCCAAAACCAAGCAATGTTTAATGCAACAGAGGAAGTTCAAAAGAAAAAAAAAATGAAATCACCCTTAGAAAAATGTGTTGTAATTAAGGCAGCAAAATTCAAGTGCAAGTGTGAATTACTTGGAGAGGCAGATTAAAATAAGTTCCAAACAACACGCAGCTGTTGCTCAATTTCTATAAAAACGAAATACTTCGTTTAATATCCCATGTGGGCGAACACACATTTTATACGGTCATATAAATACTTGATGCTGTCTGTTGCATTTCCTATTTAACCTACATCCACTGCAGAACTTCCACCTAAAACCCTTTAATTACTAGCAAACACATTTATTTGGCAAGACATCCGTTAATAGCATTCAAGGTTCCTGAAATAAAAGCAGCTAAAGCATTCTGTAATGCAGCAGCAGAACCATTACAAGCTACAGAAATAGGTCTACAGGTCTGATGCCTAAATCAGAGTTAGGTCTGATGCTTAAATCCATTCTGGTTACACAGTTGAAATGTCCACTGTCTTTTATCAAAACCAACCAGGAGACTTTTATTCTGCAGTGACGTGGAAAACCGATCATTTATATTGGCAGCAGGGCAGATCTACATGTTCAGGCCAGCTAAAGAAAAGGTGCAATACAAGCAGTACCAAATATTTCATTAGTAATCTGCTTCAAATATATTTTTATCTTCATATCTAAATCATAATTATATCCATCGTTCTTATGATTATGGCATTTAAATGGGTGATCCAGCAACTGGAGCATCATTTACTCTTTGTAACTATCACAAATTAATAATAATAATAATAATAATAATAATAATAATAATAATAATAATAATAATAATAATAATAACCATTGTTCAATATTGACTCTAAGAAAGATGTACATTCATTTTAGTAATCATAAATAGGTGCAAGAGTAAGTTTTATAAAGATTTGCTGAAAATGGCTGCATTTTGCTCTTAAATGAGTAGCATGGCTGAAATGATCAGGGTTGAGGTTTTAGCACAGAATTAGCTAATACACAAAATGTGGTTACTTAGAATCCAGGCAAGTGCCATGAGAACATTAAGCAGATTCTTCACAGTTAATAATTTACTTTAAATGTATAATTTTGGTAAGAGGATTATACTTTCAATGTGACTTTGTCAGGCAACATCACAATATCAATCAAAATAAAAAAAAAGAAAGAGAGTATTACTTTTCTTCTTCACATTATCTTCAGGATGTGCAGATGGTCCAACTTCCTGCTAAGCATGCGACTGCTAGAATATTCCAGATGTATCATAGGAGTGGATGTAATCAGGTAAGTGGTGAGTGAATGTCGTGGGACTGAAATGTTTTTTTTTTAGGCATTGTCAAAACCTGTAAAAATGACTCAGAGAAAATGAAGTTAAATCATGAAATGTTAAATGTAAATTTCACAAATGAATACATAAGATTTATTAAGAAGATTAAATTTAAAAGAAGATTTCAATGTGTTTTAATTGCATATATTTCAAAGTGTACTGATAGTTGGTTTGGACAGGCAAAAATATTGAGGTTTTCTAAGATGCTGTAGATGCAGATTTATTTATTAACAAATAAGAGAACGTATTCGTCTGAAACATGCAAATAGGTTGTTGTGAAGGGCCTTGTCTAAAATATATTTTACCTTTTGCATAGTTTTTTTGTAAGTATATTGTCAGAGTGACACAAGGGTACAAAAATCATGGAGTCAAAACATAAACCTTTAAAGATCATGATTGTAACCAAGCCAGAACCACAAAAAACAGGTTCTCGACCTGATCTTGGTTGTTGATCTGTTAATGGGTGAATTAGAAAAGAGATGCAAATAAGGGTATGATCTTATTAATTATAGGACCTATCCACTTTACACTTTAAACAGCCACAGACAGATTATTTAGGGGATAGACAAAGTTTTTAGATTACCAGAAATTAGATTACTGTTACCTACCCTGTTTAATCCTTAAAAGATACATGTTTTTACATCCTCAGTATTACAGTAATGCTATACACAGTTTCCTTGTGCTAATTGGTACTATTTTGAGACCAAAATGAGAGTATAAGTCACGGAAGGGCAAAGGGTATCATCATCAGGGCAAATGATAGTAGCATATACTTATATGTTTCATATCATTTTGTGCCATGAGAAATATTCTGTCACTAACACTACACTGAACGGATGCTTAAAAATACCCTAAGCACTGTAGATGTTTTAAATTAAGTCATTTTTAGAGACATTGCTTTAAAAGGGAATTGAAAATGAATAATCATGAGCATCTACCCACACTAGGTCTTTATAGTGGTTTCCTTTTTTTCTGTTTTGAGTGGTTGAATGGTTTGAATAATAATTTTATGTAAGACCCAATGGTTTAAGAATTATCGAAAGACTTTCTTTGCATCAAAGCCACTGACGTGTGTTAAGGTGCTCATGCTTGTTCACTTAAAGACAGTGATTTCAACACTTCATATCTTTATAGTTTTTTTTTCCTACTAAAATGCCCTTTTCATGTCAACTGTACATGCATACCCACCATACTCCAGCTGGGAAGTCAGACCATCAGCTTTTAAGCAGATCTGAGGAAGAAAGAGAGGCGTGCTTGACATGAGAAGAGTGCCATCTTTTGGGCAGCTGTGATCTGTACAGACAACGGCATGGTGTAAAAGCGCTGTTAACGCCGACCCACAAAATCTATGGCTAAACATTATAACCAGAAAACACTTGGCTTGTCACACCTGTAATGAAAAGCAGACCCAAAGGCATGCAGCTGGATTTTCATATTAAAAACTGATGTAGCTCAATTACTACAGTAGGCTGAGAATCATAATCAGACAATTGCCCTGTGTAGAGGAGACTTGGCACAGGCAGATGGATCTAAAAAAGGGAGAGAGAAATGCAGTGGGAAACGTCACTCTGTGAGCACACTCTTGGGGTTTTGGGTTTTTCTATGGCAGCGCTCCAGTTCCACAACTGAGAAGCTGTCGGAAAAAAAAGGATGATTGGTCTTCCGTAGGAGGGCTGAGAGCTGAGAGCTGAGATGATGTCTCTGCTTTGATCCCTGTCCTGCTGAAACGCCTAATAGTTGAATTAAAGAGGAATCAGACAGAAAGGACAGAGGAGGCGGAGGATGATAATGATGATGATGTTGATGATATCTTGAGATTTGAAAGCATGCATCTGTTAGTTATTGTACAATCCCACCTTTTCCTGATCTGGCAGGAGTGTACCTGCACAATCTGCAGCTCTCAGTGGGCAATGTGTTGGCAGATCCCAACATTTCTCAGGCTCGCCTTTTTCTACAGCTTGTGGTTTTTGACAATATGCGGTTTCACTGTCAGATTAAAATTTATGCTTTAAAAAAAAAAAGCACAAAATAATGTCAGTGGGTATCTTAAGCAAAGCTGCTGGGAAATTGAGGAGGCTATATACTTGGAAACCTCAGAGGAATCCTACATTATATAAAGGAGCTATTTCTGTCAGTCAGAGCTCAACATGATATCTACTGAGACTCTTAGAGCTGTGAGGAATAATCTGTGGCTAGTAAAGAGGTCCTGCAGGAAGTTTGGCTCTCTGCATTTCCTGCGCAGGATGGCAATTACATTGCAAAACACAGTCCATAAGTCCAAAACATGCAAATCATGGTCATGCGTTCAGTAGTATTGTAAACTGTTAGAGAAATGATTTTCAAAGGAAAAACAAGATGCACTAATGAAACATGACATATCACTGGCTTTCTTCACACGAGAAAACAGTCAATGGGGGTAACATATATTTTATTACAGGCATCTGATTTTAATTAAAGTTTAACAATGCATCTAAGCATCATATAAATACATTTCACAAAGAATCATAAATTGTTTTAACTTTTACACCACAGTGACCATAAACGAAAAAAAGAAATATAAAACTTGTTCTTAAATATAAAGTTCCAAAGCTCATAAAGACAACAAATGATAATCAAGAGATAGCATGATTACGTAGTGTGCTCAGGTTTATATTACTTTTACAGAATATGCTACTTTAAGTGTATTTGTGTAAACAAAGAGATTTTTACCAACATGCATCACAGAGAACTGTGTATGAAACCGGAAGAGTATGCTTTCTTAGAGAAAGTGCTCCCACCATCATCTGCCGTAACAACAAAGCCATAGCACAGGACAAAAGCTTTCGGGATCACAACCGTAATAATGTAGATCATTTTCTGTCCATCAGAATCATCTCAAAAACTTACCAGTGTCACATGTACAGGTACAGGCCATAATATACAGCATTTAGGGCAGTCGGTTTTATTCACACCTCCTTCAGGAAAGGGAACAGAAGTCTCTGTGGAGCAGAAAATTCTTGACAGAATCGGGCAAAGGAAGGCTGGAGATGTGCCTCAGGCGGTGTTTGCCCATCACCTCCCGAATGACTATACGACACAAATGAGTCAACCTTTTCGGACATTCTGAAAGAGAGCAGAAGTCTCAATCACTACAGGTCTGATAAATCCATTTTCAGATTTAACTTAACGAATACAAATATATGTACAAATATCTGTCTTGTGGTGTATAAAAATATATACATACACACTGAAGTACCAAAAAAACCGGTAGGTCCCCCACGGGATCTTGGAGGGATCGTTGCACAGTCCTCACGCCGATGTTTGTTGAATCCTCAGCATTGAATTCTGATGTTACTTGAGGCAGTGTTAAATCACGTGAATCGATTATCAGTCTGAGTCTTTTTACGGACACACTGCTGTCATAAGTTTGAGGTTTTGCTGGAATTCTTGTAGTCACGGTTACAGCCCTAAAATGCTCATATGTGAAAATCCAAACTGTGCTTCTACCTCCAAAATGCTATGACCATCTCACTTTATATACACACTGGCAGATGCAACCAAAGATGTGCATAGGTGGCATTGCTATGTATTTTGCATAGGCTCCAGTACCAGTTTTTCTGGTACTTCAGTGTATATATTATATTTGCATCAATGAACTGGTTCACTGGTTCTCCTTCCTTGGAACACTTTTGTTAGGTACTAACCACTTCATGGGGGAACACTGTGCAAAACTTGTTGCTTTGAAGATGCTCAAAGTCACTCAGATCCTTAAACCCGCACATTTTTCTTGCTTCCAACCCACCAACTTCAAGAACTGACTGTTGACTTGCTGCCTAATATATCCCACCCCTTGACAGGTGCCATTGTAACAAGGTATTCAATGTTATTCATTTCACCTGTCAGTGGTTAAATGTTATGTCTGAGCAGTGTATATACATTATTTTTAACAAACACTTACTCCTGGCCTCCTGAAAGATGTTTAAAGCCTCAGGGTTGACACGCACTCTTCCCATAGCATCAGGGTCAGGTTCCTCCCATGGTACAAGGTGTGGATCAGCGCCGTGCTCCAGCAGCAGCCTAACGAAGGTCGGCTCACAGCCATGTCTAAGCACGGCATCCAGCAGGCAGGAGGCCAGGCCTCTGTTCAGCGCTTCACGGCTCACAGGGCCGGTGTAGTTGTAGTCGGGGTTGGCTCCGGCCTCCAGGAGCAACCTGAAGCACTGTAAATGATGGTAGGCAGCGCTGATGTATAGAGGGGACACCACCAGTGTGGAGAGGGTGCGGGCACTGAAAAGAGGCCTCGGTCCCAGCTGGTGGTCCACATCCACATCAGCATTGAACCTGCAGCATTGAACAGCATGCCCTGGTTAAACTAATAAAATAATGATAATAATTGGTAATTTCCTAATTGCTTATACTGCAAAAGTATAGAAAATGCCTATTATTCCCCATAAACTTTGCTTTTCTGACCAGGACATTGGTATATACAAATGTACCTATTTTGATTGAGAAAATGGAGACTTTTGTCATTTTAATGACATATCTTAGCGTCTCACCTGATTAGTTCTTGTAGGATGTCTACCCTGCCTACCCGGGCTGCGTGGTATAAAGGTGTGCTGCGGTGGTGTCTGCTGCCGTTTGGGTCTGCCCCCGCCTCCAGCAAGATCCGAACACAATCCAGGTGTCCGTTAACCACAGCCACATACAGAGCTGTCTGACCCTTGACATCCACCAGGTCCACCTCGGCCCCGTGGCTGATAAGGAAGTCCACACAGTCACCATGGCCGGCAGTAGCAGCTATGCGCAGAGGGGTACACGGCAGCCAGCCACAGCACCACACCGATTTCTCATTGATCCGTCTACACAGAAAGGACAATTACATTAGGGCTAATAATAAGAAGCCATCATGCCCAATGGGATAGCATACAAAGCAGTACGTTAACAACTGTTGCAAAGTAAAGATGCATGTGTTAAAAGGTGGAAAGGGCTCACTGTTTAAAGCTGTCTTCCTGCAACAGGTTCTTGATGGTGTCCAAGTCTCCCACGTAGGCGGCATTATGCAGACGCATGTCCTCACACTGCTCCAGAGGTTTGTCACAGAACTGCTCCTGAAGCCATTCTTTCAGATTACGGCCTGAGTGTGATATTTACCAGGTAAACCCACCATACAGGTGCACATGAGTACACACTTACAATCTCTGGCTATGCACAACCCCATCTGTCCACCATGGGTCCACCACTGAGCAGGTATTATTCAGTCAAACTCAAACAGATATACACTTACTGAACACTTTATTAGGAACACTATATTAATACTAGACAAGGACCCCATTTGCTCTCAGAACAGCTTCAATACTTAGCATGGATTTCAAAAGATGTTGGAACCATTCCTTTGAGATTCTGGTCCATGTTAACATGACTGCATCATGCAATTCCTGTATATTTCCTGTATATTCAAGTGTGCTTTCATGCTATGAATCTCCTGTTCTACCGTATACCAAATGTATTATAGTGCTTGAAAAGCACTATATTTTTATCCCACATACTTCTTATTATTAAAGTGCTTGAAAAGCACTATATTGTTATCCGCTTTCTTATTCTTCCACACTTTTCTGCGATTAATACACCCCGAACCGCTTAAAGTACAGACACGGTTCAAACACCGTTACACAGACAGTCGTGCTGTGTGGTGTGCTATGTATTTTTGGAGTCAATCCGATTTATCGTTTTTAATAAATTCGAGTTTAAAATGTCAAAATTTCCCACAGGAATGAATGGGGCCACCTGCAGTCACGTGACCACGCCCACTGTAGGCCATTGATTATATCACAATAGGCTGATTTCGGCGCTTTTCAAGCACTATGTATTTCCTTCAAGAAATGCAGATCTAGGACTGGATTCAGATCTGGTCACTGGGAAGGCCACTGAAGAACACTGAACTCCTTGTCACGTTCACGAAACCAGTTTGAGACGACTTTTGCTTTGTGACACTTGTGCATTATCATGCTGGACATAGCCATTAGAAGATGGTCAACTGTGGCTATGAAGGGATGAACGTGATCAACAAGAATACTCAAACAGTCTGTAGCATTCAAGCGATGATTGATTGGTATTAACAGGCCCAAAGTGTGCCAGGAAAACATTCCCCACACCATTACACCACCTCCACCAGCCTGGACTGCTGACACAGGGCAGCTTGGGCCCATGGATTCTTGGTGTTGGCACCAAATTCTGACCCTACCAGTCTTCAACTGTCCAGTCTTGGTGCGCCGGTGCCCACTGCAACCTCGGCTTTCTGTTCTTTTCTGACAGGAGTGGAACCTGACGTGGTCTTCTGCTGTTGTAACCCATCCGCCTCAAGGTTCAAATATGTTGTGCATTCTGAGATGCTTATCTGCTCACCACAATTGTACAGAGTGGTAATCTGAGCTACTCTAGCCTTTCTGTCAGCTTGAACCAGTCTGGACATTCATTCTTCATTGATCGCTCTCATCAAGGCATTTCTGTCTGCAGAACTGCAGCTCATTAGATGTTTTTTTTTTTTTATTGCACCATGCTGAGTAAACTCTAGAGACTACTGTGAATGACAATCCCAAGAGATCAGCAGTTATAGTTAATAATAATAATAGCTAATAAACTGGTCTTTAGTCTTTTAGGTGATATGTACATATGAGGATGACTGATTTAGACCCTAAACTAAAAGTGAATGGTACAAAAGGCAGAGTATTATAATAATGATGATGATGAGGAGGAGGAAGTGTCTGTAAGAGCAGTAGTGAGTGAGTTAGTGAGTTAGTGAGTGAGTGAGTGAGTGAGTTAGTTAGTTAGTGAGTTAGTTAGTGTGTACATACCTGCTGTGCTGCTGTTGGGCAGGTCCGACACAGTGATCAGGGGATAGCTCACGGTGGGCGGCTCATCCTCATCTACTTCCCCTTCCACAACATTCCCACCGTCAGCCATCACGTCTCAGTCTTCTCCGAAGGAGCTTTAAGCGTGATATTTTTTGCAAAAACAAAGCAGCGAAGTTACAGCGAAAACATCTACCTATTAAAACGGCGGTTATTTCGCCAGTGTTTTCAGCCCCGGTGGCATTACGGATGTTTTGGAGCTTCTTCTCTGTGCGGTGATCTGATTGGCTGAGAGCACTTCCGGGTTTCAGACAGACTGCAGTTAAGGTGGTACAGCAGCAAGTGCTGAGAGTGCACTGTCTAGTCTAGGGCATTGAATTTGAATGGATTATCTATCTGTCTGTCTGTCTGTCTGTCTGTCTATCTGTCTGTCTGTCTATCTATCTATCTATCTGTCTATCTATCTATTTATCTATCTGTCTATCTGTCTGTCTGTCTGTCTGTCTGTCTGTCTGTCTGTCTATCTATCTATCTATCTATCTATCTGTCTGTCTGT
>JAOVVH010000058.1:22137433-22147819 GCA_028566435.1 Scorpiodoras heckelii | reverse complement strand
AACCCACACAAGCACGGGGAGAACATGCAAACTCCACACAGAACGGCCCGGACCGGGAATCGAACCCAGATCGTCTTTGTGAGGCGACGGTGCTGACCACTACACCACTGTGCCACCCCATTTCCTCAATATTAAAATAATTATAATAATAATAATAATAATAATAATAATAATTATTATTATTATTATTATTATTATTATTTCTTCATAACATGACAAGCTGAATTTGTTGTCTTATTAACTTCACAAGAGAAAACAAGGAGGCTGGTGAGTGGATAACAATATACAATATAGCTGGTACTTGTCTTGTGGATATTCCACAACATTTAATGTAACAATATACAGATAAAACGTATAATGCATCATTCACTAATACATTTTCTGCAAATTGGTGAGGTATAAGAGGAATAAAATTTGACATGTTCTTATTTGAAAATAATTTGCTTTGTGATGGTAAAGGCACTACATTACCCTGTTGTTGATTATTTTCCTATTAATGCACAGCCATTGTCCGATTACATTTTCTTTTTAAATGTTATTGTAATTTTTATTTTATACTTTTATCTGGCATGTCTGTCATTGCTTTTATTTGTTCGATTTTTTATTATTTGGTATCTGGTTTATTTACCTTTTCTTTGGTTGTTTTCATTTTGCATTGTACAGCACTTTGCATTTCTAATGTATGAAAGGCGCTATATAATAAAGTTTATTATTATTATTATTATTATTATTATTATTATTATTATAGCTACTGTTGTACCCCTTTGACAATTGCCCTTGAATGATCAGACTAAAGAATACAACACTGTACTATAGGAAAATAAGATGCTAGGTAAGGCCTTACCAGCTGTAGGAACATCTGTAAGAGTGGCATTGAAGTGAGACCGAAAAATCATTTTAGGCTATAATGAATCATGAACAGAAAAGAATCACCTAGTAGATCTATTTAATCTAGGATCTGGTTTAATATCCATACAGAATAGCTCAAAAACACCTTTTCACCATCTCTGCTGTCAGATATCTGTGCCTTTATAACAGGCAGCTCAACCACATGGTTATGCGTATTTATTATCATTGTAATTCCAATATACTGTACAGTGATCATAAATTCATCTCCAAAATTTCCACTTAGGGGAAAATCTCTCAAGGGATTACAACTTATGTTTTTGACATAATATACTCTATGTACACAAAGGGACATTTCAGATTTTGAAATATAGCTTCATCTGTAATTGGTAAGAAAACCAGACATTGATATCACCAGCACTACATTTTACATTTACATTTAGGCTATTTCGAAGACATCCGTATCCAGAGTGACTTACATTTCTCTCAGGCAGCTGATTGGTAGATTTATTAGCAATTTCACAAGCATAACGTTTTGTCAAGATGACGTCTTGGTTTACAGCGATTAACAAAATAACAATCCATTGAAAATATACTAAATAAACAAGAAATTCACACTCATGAACAGCTCTGGGGGAAGGACAATACCGATGGCGACACGACCACGTGCTCAAGACCATAGCAGAGAGCATCTGTAGTGCCGTCACCAGCTGTCGGAGGTCAAAACCCATGAAGCAAACAATCAACTTCATCAAAGCTGGGGAGAAACCAAGAACAACATCTAGAGCAACATCAGGGCTTCTCAACACTGCACAGGACTGGCAGCTGACAGTGGATTTGACAGCCTAGTCAATGGCTGCCATGGAAAAGGCTGGAAGG
Source organism: Scorpiodoras heckelii (assembly GCA_028566435.1). Taxonomy (NCBI): domain Eukaryota; kingdom Metazoa; phylum Chordata; class Actinopteri; order Siluriformes; family Doradidae; genus Scorpiodoras; species Scorpiodoras heckelii. The sequence continues at coordinate 22,146,094 of JAOVVH010000058.1, read as the reverse complement.
CTAGGTGCCTGCCTGTGGAGGTTGGGTGCAGAGGCTTTGCAGGCCAGTCTTTCTGCAGAGCCTACACTGAACTCGGCATTACAGAGGAGGGAAAGAGGAGAGCCATATACAACAGCACAGAGGCAGCAGAGATAGCTTCTAGGTGGCTTTGGATAAAGAGGGCAGATCCATGGCCGAGTGTCGCTAGGGCACAAGCTGAGGCCTGATCAACCTCAGCTGGGTCGCCTGAGCGAAGGTGTCTGATGTTCAAAAGACCCAAAACACCCAACGACCTCAGGCAACATCACTGATGATGTGTCCTAGCTTTGCATCTAAATATGTATCACTATAACTCAGGATTCAATTGTCATATTCAACAAAAAGGAACAGTGGCACATTAGGCAAGCGCTCAAACTGAGCGGCTTTGGCTTAAACTTGTGAATGTAGTATATTTTATTTTGTTGTAATTGCTTTTTTTATAGAAGATAACAGTCATGGTTTTGTCCTGTCTGGTTTATGTGGGACACTAAATCAATGTTTACTATCAAAAGTCATTATGATCACAGCTGATCACAGTGCTGGCAAAATTCAAGTAAAAATCAAAGCGAAAAATCAAGCAATTCATTAGCCAATATCTTGTCATGTAAAGGCTTGAACTTCAAGGAGTTCCAAAGCCTGCATCGGTGCCCCATGCTTAAGATGCACACCAAATTTCATGAAATTTCATCCATAGGGAGCTGCAACTGACACATTTCAATACCCCAAGAACTGATTAAGCTACCTTTTTGTAATTTGGTATACTTATTTCACTCACTCATTCATTCATTCATTCATTCTTGCTCTTTCTCTCACTTTCTGCAGTGGTACATCTAGTTGTAAAAGTAAAATCATACTACGGTATTAGTCCATCGTGTTCAATAGGCGCTTCTACTGCTACCTTGAAAAGAAGTTGAGAAGAGAGAAATAAACAGTGTGTATAGGAAGTTTGAAATAAATATCCAGTGTGAACTGTCCATTATGTAATAAATGACAAACAAAATCAAGATGCAGTGTCCAGAAGAACAATGTTTGCTGTATGGAATGATGTGTGCGGTTGTATAAACACAGACAAGTGAAGGGAAGGAGGTATGCGGGGGGCAACAAAGGAGGGGGTGTGTGTCCAGTGGGTGAGTAGAGTGTGTATGTGCATACAGTCAGTTGTTCATGAGGCTGATGGAGTATGGGAAGAAGCTTCTCTTTAGCCTGGTTGTTTTTCTTTTCAACTGGCTGAAACAGGTGATGAGCGGGATGAGACGGTTTGGTGATGATTTTCACTGCACGCTTCCTGGTTCTGGAGGTTCCTTTCTGCAGACTTGACGATGCGCTGCAGTCTGTTGGTGTCGTGTTTGGTTACTGAGCAGCCCCATACTGTGATGGACGTGGTGATCAGAGACTCTATGATGGCCGTGTAGAACTGTACCATCAGCTCCTGGGGTAGGTTGAACTTTCTCAGCTGGTGCAGGAAGTACATCCTCTGCTGGGCTTTCTTGATGGTGGAGCTGATGTTGCTGTCCCACTCTAAGACTTAATTTGAAATTTGAAGAAAATCGATGAAATCCAATTACTAAGACCTAACCTAAAAATAATATCTTGCACAAGTTCATTGTGTGCCTATTAAAATGTTAAAGAAAAGTCCACATTTCAGACAGATAATAGAGGGAAAGAGGGTAGAGCAAAAAAAACGTTTTCTCCATCATTTGCCTAAAATCTCTCCTATCAGAAATGACCTCCTGCCTGCACTGGAGAATGAAGTATATAATTCCCTCTTTAGTGGGGCTGAAGCCTGTTAGATCTCTAATACAAACAGTCCTCCAAAGTGCCAGGGAGACGGGCTTCCCAGGGTGCTCCAGCATGAGGTCATGCCTCAGATCTGTGTTATAATCAGCATATCCCACCATATACCATATACCAGTGTGTCCAAGGGCCTCTGAAGCCTTTGTGAAGAGCATTGATTTATTATTGATGCAAGCTCCATACGCCTGTTCATTAGACTCGGTATGAGATTTAGAGAAACTTCTAGTTTAAAAATGGTAAAGTAATTCTTGCCTTCCAAAAGTAGTGACCAGACTCTTCATAACTAGTTAGTGTGATTACTTGAATAGTTTCAGGTAATCCTCACTGCAGAAGGGCTCCTCCAACCTGGGTAGAGTCATGGCTAATGTCTACGGATGGAGACGAGTGAGTGTGTTTCAGATTGGAAAAAATGTGTCGTTTTTGTGTTGTGCAGCATTTTGCATGGGTGAGGGTTAAGGCTTAGAGGAGGAGTTGGATCAGATCAGCCTCAATTTGTCTTTGAGGTTATGGAGCAAAGAATATCTCAATCTATGTGTCTATGGATTCATTCTGTTGGTGCCAAATTCTGACCCCACCACCTGTGTGCCTCAGCAGATAAGATTCATCAGACCAGGATAGGTTTTTCCAGACTTCAGATGTTCCCATTGCAGCCCCAGTTTTCTGTTCTTGGCTGACAGAAGTGAAACCTCACATCGTCGCCTGCTGTTGCAGTCCATCCACCTCAAAGTTTGACATGTTCTGCATTCTGAGATGCTTTTCCGCATCCACCACAATTGTACAGAGTAGTTATACGAGTTCCTGTAGCCTTTCTGTCAGATGGCCACTCTTCATTGATCTCTCTCATCAACAAGTTGTTTCTGTCTATAGAACTGCTCCTCACTGGATGTTTTTTCTTTATTGCACCACTCTGAGTAAACTTTAGAGACTGCTGTGTGTGAAAATCCCAGCAGATCAGCAGTTATAGAAATCCTCAAACCAGCCTGTCCGGCACCAACAATTATTCCACGGTCAAAATTACTGAAATCACATCGTTTCCCTATTCTGATGGTTGATGTGAACAAGAAGCCTCTGGCCCGTATCTGCACGATTTTATGCATTGCACTGCTGCCACACTATCACCTGATTAGACAACTGCATGAATCAGTAGATGTACAGGTGTTCCTAATAAAGTGCTCAGGTGAGTGTAAAGCACAAGCATTTTCCCTCTATAATATACCGCTCGTCTCAGGCTTTTGAACACCTCCGGTTTAAACTGTAATAAAATGCATGAATTACTGTTAAACAGAACAAACCAAATGATGCAGAATTGTTTACTGATACATGGCAGTCTTTATGGAAATAACTGCAGGTGCTCAGATCCTAATGTGACTCTGAAAAGGAAGGCTTCATTGAAAACAGCATACTTGGAGAATACAATGAAGAATGAAACCTGTTAAGCCTATAGATAAAAGCCTACACACGGTGCTAGTGCTGACATGAAATAAATATTTGGTGTGCCCAAAAGGTGCCTAATTAGAGTGATTACTTGAATTTTTTAAAAATATTTATTCACAAAGGTGTTCAGTGGGGTTGAGCTCAGGGCTCTGTGCAGGTCACTCAAGCTCTTCTATGTACTTCAACCTTGGCAAACCATGTCTTCATGATGCTCAGGTGCATTGTCATGCTGGAACAGGTCTGGATGTCTTAGTTCCAGGGAAGAGAATTTATAATGCTACGGAGGACAGACATCCTATACAACTGCATGCTCCTATCTTTCTGCCAACATTTTGGGGACCACATAGCTTTGGCCATATAATGTACATATTCTACTCAAATTTGGTCATTTTGCCAATTTCCACTCACCCAACATCTCTTCCCATTACATGACCAGTACTAACAGCAGAGGGTGGGGCAAGCACACACGTACTCCGAGTGATGTGAAGCCAACTTCTGCAACTTTTCAAAATGCTGCTCATGCTGGGTCACAGGGCTGTGTAATGTACATGGAGGAAGGCACTATCTGCTCTCTTTGGCATACATGAGCTCACAGATGCCTGTAATTGGCTAGAGTCGCTTTGATTGACAGCTTCCCACCCAAGGATCACAGATGACTGTGCCACATGGGAGCTTCAGTGCCAGTGTCCTGTATTTCTGAGTGAAACATGATTTCAGGTATGAAAATATACAGAAGACTTTGATTTAACAATTAGACAAAGATGACTTTCTACAGTGTTGAAAGTAAAATCTCAATGATCCTTTGGACGGTTGTACATTTTTAAAGAGGTTCTACTTTGATCCTTGTCTAAAAAAGGAAACATTCGGTTCTTCGGTTTGGTAAAGAACCTTTATAGAAGATTCATGCTGTTGGTGCCAAATTCTGACCCCACCACCTGTGTGCCTCAGCAGATAACAAGATTCATCAGACCAGGATAGGTTTTTCCAGTCTTCACATGTTCCCATTGCAGCCCCAGTTTTCTGTTCTTGGCTGACAGAAGTGAAACCTCACATTGTCGTCTGACAATCCGCCTCAAAGTTTGACATGTTCTGCATTCTGAGATGCTTTTCTGCATCCACCACAATTGTACAAAGTAGCTATGAGTTCCTGTAGCCTTTCTGTCAGATGGCCACTCTCCATTGATCTCTCTCATCAACAAGCTGTTTCTGTCTACAGAACTGCTCCTCACTGGATGTTTTTTCTTTATTGCACCACTCTGAGTAAACTTTAGAGACTGTTGTCATGGTTTCAGGTATGAAAATATACAGAAGACTTTGATTTAACAATTAGACAAAGATGACTTTTTACAGTGTTGAAACTAAAATCTCAACGATCCTTTAGATGTTGTACATTTTTTTATCCTTTTCTAAAAAGGAAACATTCTGTCCTTGGGTTTTGTATAGAACCTTTATAGAACACGTTACACTCTTTAGGCACTAAACATTTGATTAATTCACCAGTTTTATATACATATATATATATATATTTATAAAAAAACTCCACTCACATATAAAGGTAAACTAATATCTTGTTTATTTTTTTCTCCTTTATATATAGATCTATGTTATTTTTTTCTACATACAAGTCCTTTTTATATTCATCATGCTGGATGCAGCTTCAGTGGAGGAGCTCATGCAGGTGGCCTGTGTATGGATTTTACAAAGGACACACAGGAGGAGGCAGTGTACAGCACCACCGTACCCCACCGTACAGTCAACTTAATCACAACACTCTCAGAACAGGGCTGACCAGAACCGGAGCACAGAGTCACGCCTGGAGTCACCACTCGACTGAAATACAGTCCAGTTCCAGAACAAGAAAAAAAAAAAAAAGAGAAAAAAACGAGTAAGTCCTGCCTTGGTTTGTTGGGACTGGGGATTGTATTCATGACATCATCTGTTGACATCTTGGGTAGTTGAAAGAGAACAGTAGAAGTGTGTGAAGTACAGGTTTGACAATCAGTACGCTACAGGCAGAAGGCATGAATGCATGACGAGTGGATTTGGATTGAAAAAAAATCAGAATTAAAATATCACTCTCTATTCTCATCTCTGGGCTACGAAATAAGAGAAAACTTTAGTACATTATGGTTTCGTTAAAAAAAAAAAAAAACAGTAACAAATACTACTGGTTGCCAGGCCTGTGGTTGTGGTTTTACAGAAGAACTGAAATGCTTTCAGGTTTATTATTTTGTAGGAGTGTTATAAAGCTCTGATTAAGAATAGAAATTAGAAATAGACTACGAGTGTGAGTCAAAAATGATCTGCACTCCAGTTATATTAAAACTTCCACTACGAGCCTGAGAGTAAACGGCAGAGTACAGAATGGAAACATCCTCAATCGCAGCCCAAGAAAAAGTCAAAAGTCAACCATCAGCTGGAAAATTGATGCTTACAGTTTTCTGGGATTCTCAAGAGCCCGTACTGGAACATAATCAGGATAAAATTACAACTTTTACAACAATAAACAGTGCTCATTACAGTGAGATGCTCACTGAAGAGCTGAAGCCTAAAATTCGAACATATACTATATTAATGTGTTTATTGTGCATTAGTACATTGCTTTACTCAACCTCATAGCTATTACATGTAGCAATACAATTTGCTTCACCCAGGACCTGGATGTTCAAAATGGGTTGAACAATATTAGTTAATTCATTCATTTAGTAAGAGCTATCCCAGGAACACTGGGTGTGAGGCGGGAATACAGCTCGGATGGTGCACCAGTCCGCTGCTGGGCACCATGCACTGGTCACTGGTCCACCTATTGGCATGTTTGTGAGAGATGGGAGTAAATCCAAGACTTTGGAGGAAACTGGTATACTGTAGAGAACATGAAAAACCCAGACAGACTGTAACCTGAGCTCAGGACTGAACAATTTAGCAACACTACCCACTGCACTGCATGCTACTTAAGCTACATCACATCATTTATTTGGCTCCACCCACACGAATATTTCCACAACTGGACTGGGACTAGACTGTTGCCAAGCAACATTAACATTTTCCAGCACACTAGCTTGCTACTTTGCGTAGGTCTACATGCTATCACAGAAGTAAATGAACAATAAATGAAATTTAATACAATCCTGATTTTGGATTTAGTAATAGCAGGAAGGTCTATTTTGAAGGTCACACAGACCTGGCAACCCTCGAGTTTTCCAAGGACACAATCGCCGTCTTGTTCATTCTCTATATATCTGTGTATGAGGTACAGGGTCAGGACAGCTGAACTAATAGGACATGATCAATGTCACTGTCAAAACATAAATCCATACAACACCTTTAATTAAAAGAAAACAAAGTTATAGAAACTACTACTTCCATACAAGCTATTGTTTTTTTTTCTGCAGATGTGTGATGGAGAAACACTCGTTCAGAACTACCGGAAATATATGCAGTGTGTCCATGGCAACAACACAGCGGTGCATAATATTTACAGATGTAAACTAACAGGTATAGAAACACAAAGAAAGGAGCTGCTCTCATATCACTGCAAATCACTAACAGAAACGAACTTAAAAATATATTAGTAAATGAATATACAAAACCTTGAAGACTGGTTATAAGATGCCCACTGAACGTTGCATTAATGTTTTTTTTTTTTAGAAATAAAGTTTACACTTTTTCACTTTAAAACAATGAAAAGGAAAAAAGACATCATCTTTGGTGAAGATTCAACAGCAATCTCCAAGTCCTGTTGCCATGACATCTCGACAGAGTGCCGGTTGGGCTCAGCAGCAGGTGTATACACACACACACGCACACACACACACACACACACACTCATACATGTTGTGAGACAGACTCAGGTAAGTCCAGTGATGTTTGGCTTCAGAGGTCATGTCACTAATGTCACTAACCTTCACTGATTCAGTTATTTTGATATAAAGCCATGGCCTTCCTATTTGCTTTTGTCAAATGGAGCTGCTGCCTTGAAAAGAAGCTGAAAAATCATAGTCTGTGCCTCGAGAACAGTGAGGCTCCTTTTCAAGTTGGAACAGAAACCCTTTGTTGAAAAGAAAAAAAGAAAAAAAAAGAGTATCAGAGAAATCATGCCCCTATTAATATGACTTTAGGATCAGTCGAACATGCGGCTGTTGGTTGGTCATTAATCAGAGTGCACAAGCTCAGAAACAGCAGGAAAAGAATCTTGCATAAAGAAGGCAGAGCTCAATAGCAGGGATGCAGCAGAATTTAGCAATATGAACAATTCGTACCCATTAAAACCCCCCCCACCGGCATTAAAATATTCACTGAACAAACAAACAAACAAACAAAAAAAAAAGCCCTGATTGAAAACCACGAGGGCTGTTTCTAAGTCACCCCTGAACAGCGTCCACTCTTTCCATGCAGAGAGACAGCTTTAGACTACAAACGTGCACAACTGAAAAACGCCGCTTCTCCTCAATCAGGAAGCGGCGTGTCGCCATATTCTACCATCTGCTTTTACAATGCTCAATGCAAATGAACAGACTGACGTCGCAATAGCTACAAAACCTAAACCTAGCTCCTCACTCACGCATAAATGTTCTCCATGCAGTTTAAAAAAGACGAGACATCATTCTGTAAAAGTACCTACACGCTTAAACGTCTAAAATGGTCAAAAGAAGGCAGCTTCATCATCGAGTCTACATTTTGCCCCCCCCCAAAGAATAAAATTTGGACACCTGTTCAGAGTGATGTGCACCATCACTGCACATGATACAAACATGCATTGGGGATGTTATCGAGATGGAAAGCATACAGTCGAATCAGAACGATGAACTTTGGCTGCATTTTGTATGTTTCATTGAATGCTTGATTCCCGCACATTTTAAAGGGGAGAACACAAGTCCATTTGACTTATAGAAAAAATATGCTGCTCATTAAATTCAACATCATACAGAGAAGTTAACACTAAAGAAACTACCGATGTTTTAAAAACAATGAAGCTAAATGTACGCAGTCTAGAATTAGAAATAGACGAGGGGGTTTGTTGGTTAAAAACAGCGATGCTTTTCGGTAATGTTGTGAGACGTGATTAGGATAAAACCGCGTCATCGGTTCGATTCCACCAAACATGAGCACAATGAGTTGCAAACGAGTCCTAACCCATTTAACAGAAATAAAGTGACACATTCCAGTTGTAAAATATACCACTGTGTCATATTCCGTGCTCTGGGTTGATGTTACGACCCCAAACACTGCCATTGGTTTAAAACAACAGACTACATTACAATAAAATCAGGTTCATGATGGGATGTGTGATGAGAGCAAAGTGATGAGACTAAAGGGCTGTGGACTGGCTGGAAATCAACACAGTCAAACACACACACACACACACACACACACACACACACACACACACACACACACACACACACACACACACAC
>JAOVVH010000058.1:22004575-22015192 GCA_028566435.1 Scorpiodoras heckelii | reverse complement strand
CTAGGGGCACTTTAGAGACACCAATTAACCTAATATGCATGTCTTTGGACTGTGGGAGGAAACCGGAGTACCCGGTGTAAACCCATACAGACAGAAAGATCCCAGACTGCTCCACCCAGGGACTGAACCCAGGACCTTCTTGCTGTGAGGTGACAGCGCTACCCACTGCGCCACCGTGCCGCCCTTTTCAAGTACAGTATGTTCGATTTTCTCTGTGATGGATCATGTAGTGCAAACAACCCCGTGACTAGGAGCAAGAACGGAGCTGCGAAACAGCCAATGAGCATGACAGGAAATGAAATTCAGCTGCTCTCACTTGCAGCAGATACGTAAATACAGTTTATAGTCCATCCAATTGTGTGGGAAGGTAAGAGCAAAATGTAAGCACAATAATGCTGTCTGTTTTTGCACTTATACCGCCAGCTGCCTTGCCAGAACAGGCCTTCATCTCCCCAAGCAATGCTTCCTCCACATTTTTCTTTTATTTCTTGGTTCCCAGGATCACATGATCAGGGAGATTTAGGGACTTGACTTGCTTGGCTTAGATCGTGTAGCGTGTGCTCCTCATCTGCGAGTGCAACCGGACGTCCTACAGGTTGCAGGTAAGTAAAGTCGTGTAGTGTGAACTGGTCAGAGATTCTGTGCTTAGGGGGACTTGAAAGGGACACAGCAGCATCTTTTTCTATAGAAGTCCTAACCACAAGGAAGAGAGTAAAAAACACACATGGGGCAGGAAGGGGACTGGGGCACGAAGGGTACTTAACACTTTTATCCAAAACGGGTTAGAAATAGGATAGGATAGGATATGACCCAGGAACAGAGATTGCGGGTACTGCTTAAGGGTCTAACAATGATACTTCTGTGACTGAAAGACACAGTTAGATTGTGATCAGTACTTCAGAACCTTAAGCACTGAGTCAGTGGGCTTGACGAGACAAAGACACAACACAGACAAGAGCCACTGACTGAGATAAAGGAGAGGTTTATTTGGTAAATCAATCAACCCTAAAGAGGATCCTTTGAAGAACTGAACCTTGATGTAGATTGACCAGTGCTGACCTAATTACTGCATACTCATCAGGAAAACAGCTCCTGAGTGCAAGCTGAAAGCAAATGCACTGTTGCTGGATCACAAGGAAACAATCTCAGAAATAAACAATAGCCTGGATATGTTTCAGCGTTTAGGGACTTAATTGATTAGTCATAACCGGAGACGGTAAAACATGATCACAAAAACGGCTCATGGATCACGAGCGCTCCAAACACTGATCCAGAAATAGACCGTTCAAGTATCGAATGCCAAGAAATAGGGCATGTTTTGAAACTTTTACTTAACCTGATGGAGTAACATAAATATTGATGACTCGGAGTAAGATTAGACACAGAGTCTATACCACGCTGCAGACCATAGAAGGCTTGTTTAAGGGATAAAGTCCAAATGGCAATTTGCACCAGCTTTGCCAGGAGCCTTTAGCTCACTTTGTCATTAGGTTGCAAAAAAGCAAAGGGGGAAGTGTGCCTCAGTAAATGACTTCATGCCTGCACAGAAATTGAGGTCTAAATGTAGCACGCTCTGGCACGCTACTCCAGCAGAGAGTGACAGTAGGGTTCAATTAAACAGCTCGCATCTCAATCTCTCTCCCTTCCTCTCATTCTCTGTCTATCTTTCTCCATCTCACACACACAACAGAATCACTGGCATGCATGTGATAATAAATGCTATCACTATCAAAACTATTTAGTGCAGACTGTATCAGATTTTATCACAGCAATATCTCAGCCTACTGCATTCTTTAATTAAGATTTCTCAAACCTACTGTGTGGATGAAACAGCTTTGATGCATAACAGTCATTAGCGAAAGCTTGCAATGGGTCGTGCTCCATACCGAGCAGAAAGGAAGTATGATTAGGAAAAAGCTGGAGGGGAAAAAAAAAAAAAACTCATCATTTTCTCCCTCAGTGAAACGCTGAAATGCTCTGCTTAATTGCCTCATATGCTGCCTGCAGACATATCAACAGCTGTGTGAAAGAGGATGGAGATGAGATAAGTGAAGAGGTTTGGCAGAAAACACGGACCAGAGCTTGACCCGATGCTCCGTGTGTCAAGTGGAGAAGGTGTGTTGCTGTGAGCCAAGGGCAAGATGCACAAGAGAAGGCACTCGGAGCGCAAAGGCCAAGGAACTGTTACAAAACATTCAGAAGGAGAAAGTAGAGAAAGGGAGCCAGAGCTCACGCATGACTGAGCTTAAATCGGATTAGCACGTGTGCTTCCTTTGCTATAGATGTTAGTGCTAAACTATTTTTCTTAAGGTACATCACATTTTCATTATTCGTTTCTTTCATCGATCATCAGTGGATACTGCTGGGTAAAAAAAACTCTCAAACTAAACAAAGTAAAACAAAAGCACACACTGTCGACTAATGGAAAGTTATTTTTAAGAATGATCTAGACGTACTGCATAGCGGTGTGGAATATCACCTCAACATAAAGTGAGAGTAAGAAGTATAGCAAATTTCAAAATCGTTGCTTATGCAGTTTCTGAGATACTGAAATGTGTCAGTTGCAGAAACACCTACAGACAAAACTGCATCTGATGCAGGGTGTAAAATTTCAAACTTTGATATTGGCTAGTGAAGTGCTGGATTTCAGTTTGAACATTATTCACTAGGTGGCGCTACTCCACAAATGAAACGTAATGAGCTAGGATAATGCGTCTTTTGCCATAGAGGCTTACTTACCATAAGAAGTTCAGAATTTTTGGCAAAATGGTTATCGAGATATTACCGAAAAAGCACTTTGATTTGCTCCTGTGAGCTTTCTTTGGGTGAGGTGATATTGTCGTGTGCCATTCAGCATTTTTGTCTTTTTGTCTCAGGAGCGTAGTTGAAAGTCCAGGAAACTGGGCTCGCTTGTTAAACGATCCAACAATTACTCCAAACTCGCTTGCATTGCTCCAGCGACGAGGCACATCAGCACATCCCACTCTAACTGACCTTGCACCACCATCCCCATGTGTAAGCCCTAACGAGCACAGGAATTTCATTCTCATTATTTTAAGGACAGACCTCATATAAATGAAATTTTTTCACTTTATGGTGGCAAGGTTGTTCAGCCCAGGGTCTCTGGTTTAAGTTTCTGTGCATTTTCTCACTGTCTCCGTGTGAGCTTCCTCTGGGTTCTCAGGTTTCTTTCCACCTCCCAGAAACATGCATGTATGTAGACTGACTGGTCTAAATTGGCCCTAATCATGAATGAGTGTGTGAATGTGAGTGCGCTTGTGTGTGTGTGTGTTCATGGAACCCTGCGATGAACTGCATCCTGTTACGAGTGCATCCAGGGCGTTTTCACACTAGAGCTTTTGGTGTGGACCCGAGTCTGCTTGAGCCGCAGCAACGGATCCTTTGGTTGGAGTGAACGCTGCTTTCCGAACTCAAGTGCGCACTAAGGGTCCGTACTCGAGTCAGAAAATGAGAGTCTGGGATACGGTTTGCCTGGACTCCAGTATGGTTCGATAAAAAAAACAGGAAGTAAATGCTACTGATGATATACACTGTATATCAACGCTGTACAATGTCTCTGCAAAAAACTCCTCATTCGAGAAGCTCACATCACTCTCAGCAGCGGGACGCATTTATGGCATTGTGAAAATACCGAACGCTTTTATATTGGTGCTAATGCCATATCAACAAAAAGATGAATGGGAAAACAAATAGCCTATAGCATGACTTTCCGTTTTGCTTCCCCTTTGCATTGTTGCCTAGCGACTCTGGTAGCAGGGGCACCAGGAGAGGGGAATAATCATACTTGGGTATGGACCACCAAAAAGTGTGAAAACAGCCTTAGTGTTTGAAGAACAGGCTCCGGATCAACCATGATAATGGTGGTACTGCAAATGAATGAATGAATGAATGGATGAGACCAGACACACAGTAACAAAGTAGCTAGGCGAATATGTTTATCATTACTCTGCACTGATTGCACATAAATTGATGACGGTATCACAAATATCACTTTTTCTTTCGATCCATTATCTATTTTACTGCACTTGTGTGGCGATGCTCTAACATGACATGCATCTGGTATCATTATGGCACACACAGGAAACTAAACGTGGCATTTTCTCTCTGTGGCCTAAGCTTTAAATAGAGGGCTTTTTAAAGGTGACCTAACCAGGCATATTTTAACCTGAACCTCATTACACAAAAGAGCATCCACTGACCTTTGCTGTGCATGCGTTCAGATCTTAAAACACATGGACAACGCTGTATAAAATAGTAAGATTCTGTTTCACTGCATTAAAATATATATTATTTTTTTAAGAATAATTGAATGGAATATTGACAGCAGCAATTATACAGACTCCCAGTAACTTTCGCACTACACAATAATATATTCACATTATACACATTCCTTTCATGCACTTGACTGGTTCTTCTATCTAGACTTTGACATCTTTCCAAGCTAACAGACAATCCGTCAGTGATGATAATGAGAGCCCGAGAGCTCCTCGTGCATCTCTCCGAGTGACGTCCGATAGACGACGTGCCTGCGTTTGTTCCGTTACGACTCCGCTTTCACGTCTACAGTAAGTTTGCTTTAAAACCACATCATCTGGCATTTCAATCATGCACTCAGATCTTCTTTCCTAAAACAACTGCACATTTCTATAACAAACCGGCCACAGTTCATCCACTGGACACGAACAGGGTTCACTCTTCAAAGAATAATCTGCTTAAAATGGAGCGATGGGCTACGCTTTGCTGTGAATGAAAAAGATTTGATATACAGAACTTTAGTTTAGTTCTGCATTATTGAGTCAAAAAGATTTTATATTTCCAAACATTATTGTACGTCAGTAATGAACACAACACGTTACATAACACACCACTTTTCAGACAAAAAACATAATGAAGGCTTCTGGGTTTTACATGTAAAAAAAAAAAAAAGAAGAAGTAGTAAGTGTGACAGTCAAAGTCTCCAGAAGAGCTGTGGCAGATTCTCCAAGATGCTCAGTAAAACATAAAAGCTAATCTCCTTATAAAACTGCACACATTGTACCTGGGAACACTGTTTAAGAAAAAGACAAAAAAATATTGACTTCCTTTAGTTTATTAATGTTTACTGAACTTTATACTGTTTTCTTTTATGTAGAAACATACCCAACATACATAACTCTTCATTGTTTTCGAAAGCATCTTTGCTTTACAGCGAATCTTTACAGGTGTCTAAGACTTCTGCATCGTACTGTACAGTAATTAGATGGTAAGTTTTACTGAGTGTCTCGGAGAATCTGCCACAATTCTTCTGGAGACTTTGTCTGTCACACTTACTTCTTTTTTTGCATGTAAAACCCAGCAGCCTTCATTATGTTTTTTGTCTAAAAAGTGGTCTGTTATGTAATGTGTTGCTTTCGTTACTGACATACAAACATTTGCATGTAACATGAAATTTTTTTGCTGAAAAGTAACATTTGGAAATATAAAATCTTTTTGTACTGACTCAATAACGCAGAACTCAAAAGAAAAAACATCAACAACAAAAGTTGTATCTGGGTTCTCAGGTTTCTTCTCACCTGCCAAGAACATGCTAGTATGCTAGAAGGTCTGCTTTAAACTTTCCCCAAATTGTGAATGAGTGTGTTCCTGAAGTAGTCTCTGGATCAAGCATGATGAAGCAGTTACTGAAGAGGAGTAAATGAATAAGCCAGAGATCAGTAAGCTTGTATTATACGGTTCAGCGGGTGAACTTCTGGACACAGGACAGAATGAAGACACTGCAGCAGATCCAGAAGTAGCACACTCACACGGGCCCTGAAACGAAGCCCCGGCAGGCTTCAACTCAATGGCATAAGACATTCCTGATAACTGCCAGCGATCCGTCATCATGAAAATAAAGACTATTTCTATCTTGTTTTAATTTAGGGACAACCCTGGCAAGGTGACTAGAAAGGCGGCTGTGGCAAAAGGCAAGTCAGCTTAGACCGACCTTATTAATATCACACAAACATGATTTATTATTTATCACCGTTGCATGTCTGGGAGAGGTCGAAACAGCCTGATGGATATCTCAGGGACAGGAGGCCATTATTTTTGGCATGTCATATTGAATTCTACAGAAGTGCACTCAATTTCCACCAGACAGCTCCGGGCCGAGGGAAAGGGGGTGGAGATGGGGAGAGAGGGGAGGGGTCAGCATGAACAGGAGCAATTTCCTCAGGATTCCACTTGGACAAAATTACATTTTAGTTCAGGCATATCGCAGTACCTCAGCACGGCACTAATGGATTGGACTCCATTTTTTCCCCCCGAATGGGATGCAGAGTCCTGAGAGTGCGTGTGAGAAATGCGAGTTTGCTGTGTGTGTGTGTGTGTGTGTGTGTTTGAGCCTGGAGTAATGAGGAAGATAAAGTTTGATTGTTAAAGATGATCTATGGGGCTCAGGTTTGTCGTTCGGTCTGCCCAGGGGGCCTTCAGATGACTGTTTAATTGAGCACGGGCTTGATTAGAATTCATTTAGCCCTATGCACGCTCATTTCCAGAACGCTGAAGCAACAGTTCAGTCGCGCAAATTGGCCTTGATGGAAAGTTCTCACCTGCAAGACGGCGGGGAAGCAATAAGCCGGCGGTGGGAAAGACAGGCCACGGGAGAGGATCCACTTCATATTCAAATAAACATCAATCCACTTAATGAGAATTTTTGTTTTTGTAAAAAAGGAGCTTTTTGTGAGTGAGCGCTTCTGATGTACACTTCACAAATGGGCTGCAATTCAGTCATTAGGATTCTGCTCAGATTCTCAGTCAGGGGGCGTGGGGGGGGGTGTTATGTCAGAAAATAGAAAAACGTCAGGAGAGGAGTCAAAGATGGAGTGTAATTAACCGACTGGCCATGTTGACGGACGTTACACAGCTTGCACAGAGTTGTGCGAGCCTGCACCGTTCTGAAACCTTTTCCGTAATAGCATCTTCCTCACAGGAGCAAACCACCTCAAGGACGGCGATATGCCACGGCGCACTAACTCCCACACTGAAATGTTCTACCGTGCTTAAAGAGTGAGAACAGGATAGCAAAAACGGAGAGATAAACAGAAAGACACAGACAGACTGCCTGTCATCATTTCCAGGTTCAAAAACATGATCGATCAAAAAGAGCTCCCGTTCAGCCACACTGATCCAGTCTAGTGTGAAATGAAACTGGCCGAAAGGAAACACTAGAGCTCATGCTGTACTGGTGATAGATTGCCAGCTTGAACAGGAAGAACGTGACAGCAAGAGAAAGAGGTGGTTCTGCGTGGTTCCTCTTGCGTGATAACGTGCAATTACCTTAAGCGGCGCACTTGCAGTGAACTCTTGCAAAGAACAGTTAAATCTTAATCCGTTCTTGTGAGGCTGCAAATTACATACCGCCGTGGATCCGTTTCAGCAGAAAAACATTACGGGTAAATCTAGCACTTGATCCGCAATTATAGCAATGCAGCGGCATTCAAAGTTTCATTAATGTGTTGACGGATGCTTTGCTCCTGCTGAAGCCCTGAATCCATTAACCTACAGAAACATGTGCTCAAACACCCTCATTAGTTCCATGCCATTTCCTCGGGGATAAAAAAAAAAAAAAAAAAAAAAAAAAAAAAAAAAAAAAAAAAAAAAAGAAACAAGGACTATAAAAGGTGCAACTTTTTTTCTCCATACATCAAATCAGCATGTCAGTCCATCAAATATTGTCGTTGGGCTGTAATATATTGGCTTCAAGTGCACGCCTGTTTAAAAGAGATGAGGTGAAAAGCAAGTGCTAAGCTGCAGGCTGAAATGTTCTGTCACATTATCCCTCATATGCACTCATTAGAGCAAAAACAACAACTCGGAGTTAAAAGCCGCCTGTCTGGCGTATCACTCAATAAATTTGAAATGAAGTCATCCTTCGTCTTACCGAAGTGGTTCACCTGCTCCAAGACAACTCTTCAACTCATCGGGTAATTATAACTCTCTTCATGTGCTCAATCTGAAATGGGGAAACAATAAGCTGCGCTGGAGCCGGACCATAGCTCCGACGTGAGGAATAGCCCACAAGATATGTGGATGTTTTTAAGAAACACAGTTCTTTGCTCTGTCAACACAACAGCCGTTTGCGAAATCTCTCCATCTGAACAAAATGGTAAAACTGATACTATGAGCAGGTCAGGAAAATAGGAGACAACAAAGAGTTATGAAATTTGTTATGAAAAGCCTGAAGAACATTATCGGCCATGAAACATGGACTGCAACAGAAAGCCCCTGACCCGAAGCATCTCTATAATGAGAAGCTGAAGCTGAGAAAAGATGGTGTAGTAATATGGCTGGACAAAATCATGGCAGAGTTATATGTACGGAAATAAAAGGATATACACTGAAGCCTATGCAAAATAAATAGCAAACTTGGTTGCGTCCGCCAGTGTGTATATAAAGCGACAGACATCTGTGGAAGCTTCTAGACCTGTTTCCGCTGTGAGAATGACAAGTTATCACGATTTTGCAATTTTCAAAACAGTTTAATAGTTGGAGCTCGTGAGACGGGTCATAGCATTTCGGAGGTAGAAGCAAAGTTTGGATTTTTACAAATGAGCATTACAAAAGTGTACCATGACTACAAGAATTCTGGCAAAACCTCGAACTTACGACAGCAGTGTGGCCGTAAAAAGACTCTGGAAGAACGTGATCAGCGTCGGCTGCCAAGAATCGTTTCACGTGATAGACGTGCAACACTGCCTCGAGTAACATTGGAATTCAATGCTGGAGCATCAACAAACATCAGCGTGAGGACTGTGCAACGTTCCCTCCAAGATCCCGTGGGGGACCTACCAAGTATTAAATGGTATACCAGTTTTTCTGGTACGTCAGTGTACACTGTATGCATGTGTATGAATGAAATACAGGAGAATGTTGGCAGTAATTAAACCAAATATCTGAGATCACACAGAGCTACCTTGATCTCAGCCGAACAAAAGTCCTGGTGTATACACTGCACTCTCAAAAACGCTCAGGTTTGTTTTTTCTTTTTTTACTTAAACCTTGGGTTTTTGAAAATCATTTCCACTGACCTAAAAAGTAGAGAAAAATTCAGTATATGTGAATACACTGCTCTGCCTGAGGTCCTTTCAAGAAAATAACTTGAGACTAATGGAGGAGTGAATCTGGGAATTCCTGTCTCTCAGAAGACTGCTGTCCAATTTCATCCTAACAGCCAGACAGATTTCCATCAGGTCATTTCCACCTTTTCAGGATACAAGGGAACTGATTTTTTAAAGTTAGTTATTCACCATGATCAAAGATATTAAATTTATTCCTGAGATCTTAAAGTTATTGATCTGTTTGACTGATCACTTTGATTGAAATCTGTAACTCAAAAACAAATGTCAACTTCCTGTTCATCCGACGGAAAAATCCAGAAAAGAAAGCTCTACGTCTCTACTAAACATCCACCTGGAACCTCTAGCATACACTGTCTGCCAGACATTATCTTTCCCCCAGCTCCAGGCCTGCAAAGCACCAACAATATTCTTTCCATTCTGATGAGTTACAGAGAAAATGCATTGAGACAGAGGGAGAGAGCAAGCCCACTGCAGTATAATTGCCCAGGTACTGAATTACTCAAGCTCCCATGATACACAAACCAACACCGTGGGCTCTGGTGCTATAAACAGACTGTGGGATGTGTCATAGCTGGCTATAGTCCACTGCATTCTGGTGGCCCTCAAGGCTACTTCTTTGTGTGCTTCACTGGCAGTGCATTGCATCTTTAGAATAAGCAAAAAAAAAAAGCGTGGGTCTAATCTGTTGCTAATCTCCTGTTTGCCGAGAGCATGCCGATGGAGCGGAACTCATTCATCCTGCACGAGCACCCTGCCTAGCTGCACACGACATGCCTGCAGGCTCCAAGATAGAGACCTTGTGTCCAGAAAATAGCTGTGTGGATACGGCAGGAGAGTTATTCGAACCCGCATAGTCCACCTGCTCTGGAGGAAATTTATTTCCCGCCTGTCTTGTCGCTTTTACTTACGGTTGCACGTTTGGTCTGAAGAAAGCCCCTTAAATCAAATAGAACAGCAAATATTCCATTATTTTTTTTATAAATTCATGTGACACATGAAACACTAAAAATGACTGGAAACAAAATGTGACTACCCATAATACTGCAGTGTTTGTGTGATGAATTCAACTGTCACTACAATCATAACCATTTCCTTTTGGGTTCAAAGCCCAGAGATACTGCATAACACATCAAACATCACACATAACACTTCAAACCAAACTCATCCAAGTACTGGCTGCAGAATAAAATCTAAACATCATAAAAAAACGTTTAAAATATTTAGAAGAACGTGTTGGAGAAATGATGCTGCACGGGGTTTTTAGGGCTTCGAAATCTGTACGATGTTAATTCACTTCAACTTTTATTTAACAGATCAAAGGACAACGAAAAGATTTTGTGTTTTCAATGATGAACTGAAATCTATTTGCTAAATATAAACACAATTAAGGGCGGCACGGGCACGGTGGTGTAGTGATTAGCACTGTCGCCTCACAGCAAGACGATCCGGGTTCGATTCCCGGGCCGTTCTGTGTGGAGTTTGCATGTTCTCCCCA
>JAOVVH010000058.1:21909040-21922453 GCA_028566435.1 Scorpiodoras heckelii | reverse complement strand
CCGCAAAAGGAGGCCCTACACCATACTAATAAATTATTGTGGTCTAAAACCAGGTGTTTCAGTTTCATTGTCCAACCTCTGTATGTTTTTAACAGCTATAATCTGAACTATAGTCTTCAGTACCCCTGCATATGTTCCCCTGGTGGAAAGCTTTCTGATCACTAGAAAGCACTGGCACTGGAGACTCCTTCCAAAAATGCTAAGCATCTCCTTATAGCATCTGCCATATAATTCCTGGTGAATCAACTGTTACTACAGAAATGAGAACCTATTAGGCCAGGACTAATGTTAGAGCTGTTATTAATATTTCCCAACTCTCTGTGATGGGATGCCAGTTATCAGGTAATATTTCTTTTAATTATATCACTAAAATTTACACACAGTAGATATAGATGTTATTTATTAAAAGATTTTAATTTCATGGACTTATTTATTCACAAGTGCATTTTTCAGTTGTCAAATCAAAACTACTTATTATGTGTTAGGAAAACTGTCAAAGTCTGTCAGTGTGCCTATACCACTAATGTAACCACTATACACTGAAGTACCATGAAAAACTGGTATTTAATGGCAGTTAATACTTGGTAGGTCCCCCATGGGATCTTGGAGGGAACATTGCACAGTCCTCACACTGATGTTTACTGAGTCTGAAGCATTGAACTCTGATGTTATTTGAGGCCGTGTTGCACGCCTATCACGTGAAAGGTTTCTTGCCAGCCGACACTGGTCACGTTCACCCAGAGTCTTTCCACGGCCATGCTGCTGTCGTAAGTTTGAGGTTTCGTCAGAATTCTTGTAGTCACCGTACGCCCTTGAAATGCTCATACGTGAAAATCCAAACTTTGCACCTGAAATGGTATGACCCATCTCACGATCTCCAGCTATAAAACCGCATTGAAAATCACAAAAAATCATGATAACTTACCATTCTCATGGCGGAAACAGCTCTAGAAGCTTCCACAGATGTCTATCGCTTTATAAACGCACTGGCGGAAACAACCAATGATGTGCACAGGTGGCGTTGCTGTGTATTTTGCATAGGCTCCAGTAGCAGTTTTTCTGGTACTTCAGTGTATATCATCCAATTGAATGTATATAAACTGACTACCCAATACTATATTTGATGTAATTAGCTTTTCACAAGATACAATTCTGTATGCACCGATTTAAAGTGCATGTTTATCTTGGAGTAGTTAATGAAGTTGGGATACAAGGCTGCATATAAAGCATTTATGTGGTGGCATAGTGGCACAACACACAATGCTATGAATCCTGAACTTGGGTTACTGCCTGTGTGGGGATTCTGTGCATGTTCTCTGCATGTCCATGTGCGTTTCTTCTGGGTTCTCCGCTTTCCACCCCACCTCCCAAGAACATGTCAGCTATTGTTATTAAAGTCATTCATGGAAAATATCCAAAAATCTGCAGTGCCTAGCCTTAGTGAAATCAATTATAATATTATCATAATAGAGTCTTAATGCACCTCAAGATTCTTCAGGGATTATTTAAGCATTAATATATATACTGACATCAAATCATAAATAAGTCATCATTGTAAATAGGTATATTTGACTTCCATTGTATATTTAAGACAATCCCATTAATGGCCTCGTGAACTCACAGCCTAGCCTCCATGTTACACATTATGCAATGCATATATTATTCATGAGACGTAATGGACTGAAACAGATTCGGTTTCCTTCACTGCCATCACTTCAATTTTGTTTCCTCAGAAATAATTAGCATGGTCTGCAGATTGACAAAGGCATACACACACACAGACACACACAGACATGCACACAGACATGCACACAGACACACACACACACACACACACACACACACACACACACATGTACACACATTCGTTGCATTTTCCTGCTGTAGGCCACGTCCCTCAGATCACTCACAGTGGCTGGCGTGTTATTAAAGCTGGGCCTGCACTAATTAAGTGCATTGTGTAAACAGCACAGACACTCGCACAGCGTATTCCTTCCTTCAGCTGTCAGTGCAGATGGCATATTACTCTTCACGTCTCCTTAGAAACCGAGCCTGTGCTTTAAAATATCTGTCAAAGGTCCTCTCAAATTGGTGAACACTAAATAAATTTCATGGTCACCAGTTTTCACTGCCATCTCACTTTCTCTTACCATCTCACATAGCAGTAACACCAACCTGTGAAAAGGAAGCCCTGGGTGTGGACATGTATTTCCTTCATGGTACTGAAATTATTACAAGAAGTACTAACTGGACTGCTGGGAAATTCATCATACAGTAACATGTTAGATAATAACAACTCACATAAATTCTTTTAAATTAAAATTTGAAGTTAGGACTGATTTCTAGTTTTGAATGATCCCATACAGTATCTTCATGAACAAAAGATTACACCATGTCATCCTGTCCTTCCCTTTTCAAATACTTATTTCAAAACCCTGCACATGATACTGCTTAGATTTGATCTAAACCTTAAATGTGTGCTTATACTAGACACTGTTTTCCAGTAGCTATGTTACTTATGAACAATACGACACTGTAGTTTGTATAGATTTTACATGTACATTATATGAAGGGTACTGTTATGGACAATGTTCTTGAGTCTGTACAGTTTAAAATAACCTGTAATTTGCAAACAGTGTTGAAGGAGGACGATACACGTTTTGTAACTCAAGCCATCACTCAGTTTAAGTGTTCTCTCTTCAGGAGATTTGCAATAATTAATTGTATTACGCTATTAGGAGAAAATATTACTTTGTTAATGGGCACCCAACAAACACTTTTATGGCTAATTTTACTTTACTCCTCTGTTCTTCAAATTTATCCACTCATTTTAGACTGTAATGTAATGTTGATTTGGCTTTGGTCATGACACCAGTTCGTGCATAATACCCGTGGTACCACAAATAGTAGTTCCTGTTTATTATATAGTTTTTCTAATACTTGTTCACATTGATAGCACAGAGATGCCACAAAACAGGGAGAAGTCAAACATTTTCATTGCAGCCTGGCCATATAGCATGGTGCAGGTGCTGATGACACATATAGACAGCAGAGGTAGTGAAGAGTACATTGCATCATTCTGACCCTAGTAGATAGTGATGCAATGAATGGATGGCATATTTTTGACATATTTTTAGATTGGATTAATTTGACAAATTTTTGGTCAAATTGGAGAACCTACTTCCTTCTTTGCAAAGATTTTTTGCAGATTATAAGGCTGATGATTATTTACAAATTGTTATATGGATTTTTGACTTAAAATAGTTGCTAGATGTATTTTATACATACTGAATATACACAGAAGCCAAAACAGCAGATCATTAAAGTAATGCCTTCACTTTCATACAAAATAAAAACATACATCTAAGAATCCATACTGCTGACAAACATTTGAATTGCTCTACCAGCTTTGTGGATGAAGCTCTTGCAAGAGTGAAAACAGGTCTCCTGTATCTGTTCAAACATATTGCTTAACACAGCATTATATGGACTTATACTCACTGAGCACTTTATTGGGAGCACCTGGATACCTACTCATTCATGCAATTACATAATCAGCCAATTGTGTGACAGCAGCACAGTGCATAAAATCCTGCACATATGGGCCAATAGCTTCGGGTAAGGTTCACATCAACCATCAGTATCGGGAAAAAATATTATCTGTGTGATTTTGACTGTGGCATGATTGTTGGTGCCAGACAGGCTGGTTTAAATATTTCTATAACTGCTGATCTCCACAAATGCTGTTCTGTGGACAGAAATGCCTGGAAAATGGCCAGACTGGTTTGAGCTAACAGCATGAATGCATGGACCAAACCTCCCTTGTATCAACTGTCCAGGCTGGTGAAGGAGGTGTAATGGGATGGAGAATGTTTTCTTGGCACACTTTGGGCCCATTAATACCAATCAAACTTCACTTGAATGCCAAAGTTTATTTGGGTATTGTTGCTGACCATGTGTATCCCTTCATAGCCACAATATACCCATTTTCTAATGCGCCATAATGGACCATGTCACAAAGTAAATTCATGTCAAACTGGTTTCAAGAACATGACAATGAATTCAGTGTTATTCAGTGGCCTTCGCTGTTACAGGGTTTGAATCCAGTAGGACACCTTTGGAATGTAGTAGAATGGGAGATTCACAGCATGCAAGTGCACCTAAAAGATCTGCAGGAATTGCATGATGCAATCATGTCAACAGGGACCGGTGCCTCATTTATTTTATAAAATCCATAAAAACTATCCTATATTTGATGTGTGTTTCTGAGCAAATGTATGTATGCTTAAAAAACTTGTGTACACTACTCTCCCATATTTAAAGCCTATAAATTACAAATGATCTTGAAAATATTAGATCTCCATCTTATAAGCACCTCCTAATTAATATTATTAGCATATAAAGGAGCTCGAAGCAAAGCACAAAATTTCTACTTGATAATGGTGAAGGTTCTGTTGGTGGAGATGCAGATGCACTCAGTTTGTACATTGTGTCATGGTTACATACAAGGAGCATTATGGACTAGATTGTCCATCAGCCATTGCACGTCACTGATCACTGTCACCTGTTCTTTTTTGAAACTCATTAAGCACTAGTTAAAGTCACAGTTCTCACAGCATTCGTGGTCTTGCATTGTTGATACCATAGCCTGTATTGCCGATTTGTGCTTTTGCCCCGCTTTTGTGTTTCTGTTTTAAATAAAATCCATGGATGCAGCAGAAACATGGAGGTGTTTGTGGGCCCAGTTTTGGTGGGTCTCCCAACTGGATTGGAGCCTCCTAGCTCCACACTGGATGCCCCTGAAGACCACGGCCTTACCATGGATGTCATTCAGTCTCCCTGCTTCGCCCTGGATGTTGCTACAGTGCTTGACTCTGCTAGAGATGTTGCTCCACCTGCCCACTCCACTAAGGACATCGCGCTGCCTCCTTATTCCGCTAAGGAAGTCGCTCAGCCTACCTGCTCAACGCAGGACGTCGCTCCAATTCCATGCTTTGCTCAGGATGTCTCTCCCCTCTTGTTTCATGGAGGATGTCGCTCCCCCTTTGGACCTTGCAGAGGACATCACTTCCCCCTCTGGCTCTGCAGAGGGCATCACTTCCCTCCTCTGGCTTCACCTTGAGCTCCACAGTGCTCATCATTCCTCCTTTGACTGCCGCACCATGTAGAGGAGACTGCGCTCCCCAACCATAGCAAGAAGAGCATGCTGCTTAACAGTCCATGGTTGTCGTTGTCTTATTCTCCTCTTCATGATGCACCATACATTTTCAATAAGAGACACTCAAGTAAAACCACTCTATGTCTATGATGCCACACTGTAGTAACTCATGCAAAATGAGACCTGGTATTATCCTGATGAAAAGACATGGAGTTCCTGCTAAAAGACAGCAACATATGTCTCTCCAAAATAGCAAGATAATCTTCCACATCAATGGTATCTTCACATGCATGTAGATCACTCACGCCGTGGACACTGATGCACCCCCATGAAACCTTTCAATTCTTTTTTTCCCGTTCACAACGCCTGGTCCAGGTCATTTTAATTCTGAGTAGATATGTTTATTTATGCTGCCAAAATATGAGAAGAACTTTGCCTGCCTGATTCATGCTGGTGCTCTGCTCCTCCTGATTCTTCATTTGGAGCATTCTGCACTCGTGACTCACTCTCTGCTGTTGTAGATGTTCCCACATGCATACCCTGATGGTTTGCACTTCGAAAACGCAAGTCTCAGGTCTCATCTTTTGATGGAAACTGTAGACTTGCAGCCCTACAAACTCTCACTCTAATCATAAAGAATGCCTTCTTATTCATAATACTGTCATAAAAAACTTCCTTTCAGCATACTTAGCCCTGTTTGATTTACTCTTCTACAACTCTACAATGTAATAATTTACAATCTGACTATCTGGGTTTAACCCGGAAGAGGATGGGTTCCCTTTTGAGTCTGGTTCCTCTTAAGGATTCGTCTAATGGAGCTTTCCTTTTGTCAGTACTGTCTAAATGTACATCCAGATTTCCAAGCTGCTTTGTGGAAATGTATGCTATTAAAATATACAAATACAATGGAATTGAATGACTTACACCACCTTTAATGCCTGAAGGTTTATTATCCTGGTTTATTATTCAGTTATGCATCTTTAACTACTATGAATTATTCAGTAACTACAGTACAACAGGATTAATAGGAAATGGTCTGTATGTGTTACAATAATGAGGCATTAAAGCCCTAATGAGACATGTTTTTTTTTCTTCTTTTTTTTTGGTCGAAGTATTTCCTGTTAAGAATGATTGTTTAACACCTTATAATCACCAGTGGGTTACATTCTTACAACCAGATAAATTTCCTATTAGTTTCACTCTATTTCCTGAATAACTGGTAGCTACTGAATAATATGCTTTAAGATGAATGACTAAATATTAAGCTGGACTAATGATATGTAATTAAATGCACACTCTTTTTCTTTATCACCTTGGTAACGACAATTTATAACAGAACTTGTATTTCTCAGGACTTTTGTCTATTAGCCGTGTCACAAGCAAGGCTTTTTTCTGTGGAGGAACTTTTGGCTCTTCACCTCACCACACTTAGAGATGTATACCTGTCTCATGGAGATGCAGGTCACCCTTCATTCCTACACCATTTTTTCAGCTCTGGGAGAGTTATTTAGCAGAGGCTACTTAGATACTTTTTATTTCTGATCTGGCCTGGTCTGAATCTTACCCATTAGAAAAGGAATAATTGAAGAATTTTTGGATGACACCTATCTATCCCCATGCTTTGGTTTCGGAGCCTCATGCGCATGTTGACAAAAGTGAAAAAATCCCCTCCCCTTCTTAGACCTTCTGCGTTTTTTTTTTTTTCAACAATAAGAAAGATATTGAGTGATGGCCAAGCTGAGTAGTGCACTCTAGGATCTCTTTGGCTGTCTACATCATTATATTCAATGAGATGGAAAAAATAACATGGAGTGTGAGGAGTTTTGACATGCAGTGACAGCTTCTGCTGTGAATTGAGATCACTCCCTCGAAGATCAGATGGCTTTATTAGTAGGCAAATCATGTAGACTTAAGGAGACCCTTTTGCTATGTAACACACTCTGCTCACCGCGCATATGGAAGAGTGTACATGTGATGGACACACAGCCCAGTAGGAGCATAGGGAACAACTCACCTCAACAAAAAAGGTAAAGAGAGGTAAAGTGATCAAACTGAAAATGATTTTCTTTCATTATGCAAACAAGTGCTTGTCTTGTATTTATTACAGATATTAAATGTGCCACATCATAAAAGCCTTTTTTTCCTTCATCATATCAGTCAAAATTACTTTGCAACACAAGAATGTCGCAATGTTTCAAAATGTATTATCATAAGGGAATAGTGTAGATCAGTACTGTAGTTGTTGTTTAGTTGCAGTCAAGCAGCCGAATGATCAGACATGCGCATAATTGTTTCACTCAATATCATCTCATTCACAATTACTTAAAACCCATGAATTTGTGTATAAAGTGAAGTGGATGTGCCTCCGTTAAAGGCCAAAAAAAAAGACTGAGTTTTAAGACAACAACCTATTTAAGATTCATCATTAATCATTACTTCATCTAAGGAAAGGTCAATACAAGGACTACATTACATTATACTTTAGGAAATAAGCTTTCCAGTGATAGATGATTCAGCATGGAGAGATTTTTCTGAAAAATTAAAAACACCGAAATAACACATTTATATAATAAATTTCTGATTCATTTTCACACATCAAGCAACGTTCATAGTTATTTATAGGAAATATTTAGAAATCTAAACCATAATTTTTGCTCTTGACCTCGCCGTAACTTATCCATTTGTGTGCGGAAGCAGTAATTTAATTTTACCATATTTTCTTTATAGATTATTTTGGAAAGATTAAATGGATGCATCAGTTGAATTGCTGGATGTTAATGGCTTTCTGTAAACTATGAAATAAAATTTCCATTGGATAATTGAAGTGCGAATTGTTGAGGGGGTAGGAGCAGATTCTGACTGCTTAATTTAAAGTGGCATCCCGCTGTTAGTTGGCCACCATTGTCTTCCTCTTCTACTCTTCATTCAACATAGAAACCATCACCATTCATCTTGGCTAAGTACCACTTTCTTGTACATCACATTTATTATTCATTTCTTCTTATATACATCATGTGCTTCTCAATTCTTTTTTGCATTTCCCACAGCCGCCATCATTGCAAGCATCACTGCGGAAAATGTAATAGCAGTAATCTCACCTAAACTCCACTTTCAACACATTTTCTGACTGCCGTGGCTGGTGGACTCTGGAACTGCCAATCTGCAGTACAGAAGGCAGACTTCATCACAGCCCTAACATCAACAAAGTCCCTTGACTGTCTGGCCATGACAGAGACATGGAGCACTCCTGAGAACTTGGTTACTCTAGCTGCTCTTCCATCGACTTTCTCATTCTCTTACTCTGCATGACCGACTGGAAGGGGTGGAGGTACTGGTTGCTTCTGCCAAGACACTGGCGCTTTAGTCTGCTCTCTTTTCCACATCTTTCCATTTCCACCTTTGAATATCATGCTGTTACAGTATGCTCCCCAATTAAACTCTGCGTCAATGTTCTTTACCGTCCACCATGTGCTCTAGGTCACTTCATTCTCTCCCTCATGTATTGCCTCTTCTATCACCATTGCTGTTCCACTTCATGACTCTTTTTCTTCTATCTCCATAGACACCACTACAGATACTTTCCTCTCTTCCCTCTCTTCATCCATTGACCGCTTATGTCCTCTCTCTTACAAACATGCAAGATCTTCGCCACCTTCGCCAACTGACCGACTGTCATCCATGGGAGGCAAGTGTCCAGACTTTTCTCTGTCCTGGCACCAAGGTGGTGGAGTGAACTCCCGCTGAGTGTCAAAAAAAGCAGAATCACTTGCTGTCATCAAATACCAACCCATCTCTTTTAAGAGCACTTGAATGAATAATATCTCAAAGCTCTTACTGCATTTACAGCAGTTATTGTATTGACTATGTCTTGTTCTTCACTGATTTTGCATAGCTTAGAAAGTCATATTAATCAGGTGATTTCATACAATGTTGTTTGTAATTTAGGGATCTGAAATTAGAACAGACATAATTGTATAAACATTTCTCAATGTAGGCTTGGTTTTCACACTGGGAATATGATATGCACAGTGCTGTGATCCATCCTGACTAAAAATGCCCAGCAGGGAGCAGAATAAAAGATAAAAGCTGCAACTCAGTTACAATAACCCCCAGACTGTATGCTAAGGACCTCGGGAATCTTTTTTTATCCAATCACATTCATGTCTTTGCACAGGTTACTGGAAGCTTAAGAGATCGAGTTATTCCCTAACTGCATAATGATGGAAGGATGGAGGCTGTCAGTACAGAAAATCTTCCATAATCAGTTCCTGGAGTTCAGCTAAAAGAGTTTTAAGCCTCACAGCTTTCTGATCTGCACCATTTTTGGATTTGTACCCTGTACCATCTGAGCACATCTATCCAAACAAGTGTCAGAAATGAGCTCAATCTATTGCAAGCTTTGGCTGCGGACGAGAAGAAGATCTGTTATTTAGAAAATGCACAAAACAAACTCCACAAAACAGAAATTTGGCCTAAAGTGTTTTTGTGTGAATATACTTATATTCATGACAACAGCCAAATAAAAAGTCTCTTTTCTCCTGGAGCAAGGAAAGCCTCTACCTCCACAAAGATGTTGTAATATAATTGTATTTGCATTTCACTTTATGAAGCAGTCTGCACTAAGTTTTATTGTGGGAGCATTTTTTTCACTAGAGATTGATCAAATTAGGCTTCATTTGTTATATAACACTGCAGTATAATCTACAAGTCTGAAAATATTTCAGCTCTCTGAATGCTTTACTGGTGAAAGCTGGATGGTGCCAGAGGGTAAATCTTCATAGCATGATAATATTTAGGAACACTCTTGTATTTATAAATGATTCAAGTTACTGTGAGTGAACACAATCCAATAAGAAAAGCAACATCAATTCCTAAACCGCCATGGAAACAAATGCATTGTGTGCAGAGTACAACAGGGAGGCAAGGTGGAGCAGAAGGTAGGTGTTGCTGTGTCATAGGGTACATGGTACTGTCCTAAGCTCTGTGTGGAAACCTGGGTTTTCTCCAGACTCTTCAGTTTCCTCTCACCTTTCAAACACATGCCAGGAAGTGTGCATTCTGCCCTGCAATCAAATAGCAGTATACCCACCTCATACTCAGTGTTCTCAGTGTAACCATGACTAGGAAAAAGCAATTCAGTTACTAAAGATGAATACATAAAAAAGAAAGAAAGAAAGAAAAAAAAGCTATTTAGAACCTTTATTCCCTGTAACTGCTTTTTCTTGGTCAGGATCACAGTACAATGTAGAATATCGTGATGTATTACATTGTATAATCGCTTAGACATTTTGCGCAATTCAACATTCAAATGAAATAATAATTCTACACGTTGATCCAGCTTCACTTTTAGAGAAATTATGTACACATGATTTACCACATAAAGCGAGAGAAAGAGCAAGAATGTGAAATAAGCATACAAATTTTCAACATTGTTGCTTAAGCAGTTCTCGCAATAATGAACTGTTTCAGTTGCACCATCTGTGGATGGATATCATGAAATTTGGGGTGCATCTGCAGAATATATGATGGAGGGTGTGAAATTCTGTGAAGTTTAAACCTGTACATCACAAAACATTGGCTATGAAATTGCTCAGTTTTTGCGTTAAACAAATTAATCGTAAAGTACAATGCACCTCAGAGAAACCAACTTACCAAAAAAATTCACAATTTTAGAAAGAATGGTTTTCAAGCTAAAAAGTACTTTGAGCTTACACCACTTCAGGGGGCTCCAGCACAAGGGGCAACGCACACCTAGGGACGCAAACCTTATATTTGATATATTTGTGTAAAAATGGTTTCTGAAGATGAATGAATGAGATGAATGAATACATTAAAGGGATTTTATTTGGGGTATTGAAACATTTGAGGTGTAGTTTAGAAAACAAATGTATCAAAGAATTCAAAATTCAGGTAAGTGGCTATATTTTTAGTGTTCAGTCACTGTTGAGTTTTTGGCACTACACCTTCAGCTCATTATGACAAATGGCAGAAAACTACATAAACATTTCTGTAATGTTGAATTTTGAGTCTGCTTTTATGAAACAAGCAACACAAAAACACCAAACACCTTAAGCTGACAAAAATCAATGTCACTTGGCTATACTATGTTCATTTGTTAATTTGACATCAGAACCAACAATCTATAAACACTGATGTCTGTTGGAATAAAGCTTTGATTAAATGTTTATGTAGGTTTATGTCAAGGGTTGATAGACCCATCATGTAGTCCCTGACTCAGGGGTTGTATCAGCCTGACATCATATTTGCTGGAGGCAATCTTTGTCAGCTGATGCAAATTGGAATAAGTCTTTATAAATGTTTATAAAAGGACATACGTAGATGTCACGTAACATTATGAGTACCTCATTTAAGTAAGGATTTGTTCATTCTTCATGTTTTCATATATACTATATAAACAAAAGTATTCAGACACAAATCTTCATCAATGAATTCAGGTGTTTCATGGAGTTCCATTGCCACGGGTATATAAAATCAAGCACCTAGCCATGCAGTCTGTCTTTACAAACATTTGTGAAAGAATGGGTCATTCTAAGGAGCTCACTGAATTGGTGTACCATAATAAGATGCCACCATTGCAACAAGTCAGTTCGTGAGATTTCTTCCCTCCTAGATATTCCACAATCAGCTGTGAGCAGTATTATTGAAACATGGAAGTTTGGAAACCACAACAACTCAACAACAAAGAGTTCCCAATCACCTCAGGCTTTAACATCAGCACAAAAGCTGAGCACCGGATGCTTCATGGCATGGATTTCCATGGCTGAGCAGTTGCATGCAAGCCATCACCAAGCACTATGCCAAGCATTGCTGGGCCCTCTTCTATTTTCACTCTACACTCGCTCACTGGGAGATGTCATTTCTTCACATGGCTTTTCCTACCATTGTTATGCTGATGATACTCAGCTCATCCTTTCTTTTCCTCCTTCTGATACTCAGGTTTTGGGACAGACCTCTGCATGTCTAGTAGACATTGCTTCATGGATGGCAGCCCACCGCCTCAAGCTTAATCCAAGCAAAACTGAGCTGTTTTACATCCCAGGAGAAGCAGGTCTTCATTGTGATCTCTCAGTCTCCTTTGAGAACATGGTGATTACTCCATCTTCAGAAACACACAGCCTTGTAGTAGTTGTAGACGATCAGCTCTCCTTTGTGGCTCATTTCTCCTTTACAACATAAGGAGAATTCAACCATTTCTCTCAACCATTTCTCTTCCACCCAGGTACTTGATGTCTTTTGTCATCTCAAGACTAGACTACTGCAACTCCCTCCTGGCTGGCCTTCTTATGCGGGTCATCAGGCCCCTGCAACTGATCCAGAATGCTGCAGCTTGACTTGTATTCTACCTTCCCCGGTTCAGCCATGTCACTCCGTTGCTGTGCACACTTCACTGGCTTCCTGCATCAGCTTGCATCTGATAGTAAACCCTGATGCTGGCCTACAAAGCCAAAAATGCTCCAACTCCTCCCTACCTGATGGCAATGGTCAAAGCCTGATGCATACTCAGAGCCCTTTGTGCCCCAAGTATGGCTCGACTTGACCCACTGTGATCCAGGACAGATGGGAGGCAAATGTCCAGACTTTTCTATGTCCTGGCACTAAGGTGGTGTAATGAACTCTCCAAGTGTCCAAACAGCGGCGTCACTTGCTGCCTTCAAATGCAAACTGAAGACCCACCTCTTTTGAGAGCACTTGAATTAGAAGTAATTCAAAGCTTTTTTGCACTTATAGCAGTTATTGTATTAGCTAGGTTCTTCATTGGTTTTGTGTAGTTTAGGAATGCTTTGGGTTACAGGACTTGTTTGTAATTACTATTAGGTATTGTATGGCTAAGTTCTAGCAGTATCATAGCTTAAAGTAGCTTGAATGTAGGTCTACAAGTTCTAGCTTTGAATATTCCAAGTTAATGACTAAGCACTTTTCTAAGTCGCCGT
Source organism: Scorpiodoras heckelii (assembly GCA_028566435.1). Taxonomy (NCBI): domain Eukaryota; kingdom Metazoa; phylum Chordata; class Actinopteri; order Siluriformes; family Doradidae; genus Scorpiodoras; species Scorpiodoras heckelii. The sequence continues at coordinate 21,909,343 of JAOVVH010000058.1, read as the reverse complement.
GGAAAAGAGCGTCTGCTAAATGCCATAAATGTAAATGAAAACAAAAGCTCATGTAGATATAATGTGTATGTGTCCAAATACTTTTGATCATATATAGTGTATACTGGTGAATTCCATTTATTTTACAAAGACAATTATGGTTAATTGGTTAATTGTGCCATTGAGAGTTTTATAAATTTTTTTACATGTTTTGTGCTTGTGCACTGTCCACATCATAATGGTCTTCATAATAATAATAATAATAATAATAATAATAATAATAATAATAATAATAATAATAATAATGATAATGATAATAATAAT